>MNCI01015149.1:0-13500 GCA_015680685.1 Gnetum montanum
TAGCACCCTATGCTATTGAAGATTTAGTTACTCTTTCATGATAATTTTATTTCTTTGTATACTTAGTTATCCCCTTCCTACCACTGATGATGGACATGTTGGGGATATCAATGCCTTCATTGTTGATAATGAGTCAAATTGGCAATGGATGCTCAAATATTTGGACTTTGGAATCTTCCAAGATGATGTCTCTATAGATGGTGTAGCTAAAATCCAACTTGACTCCTCCAAGTAAGAAATAAAAAATCAAAGCCTACCATGGATACAAGTGATCATAGCCCATCCTTTACTACAAGATTGTAGTAAATGATAAGATATCTGATGGAAGCATGTGCTATCATATCTATCCTATTTACTTTATTTTTAACAAAAAGTTAGAATCCCCAAACAATCTTAAGAAAAAATCTCTTTTAAACTTCAAAAAAATAGTATTTGTAAAGATATCACCAAGGGAGTTTATCCATAATTTGTTAGCCCCTGAAGCATCAAAACTACATTAATCAAATTAAGAAAAACTATAATAATAATGTTATTAACAAACATACCAAATATGCCTCTATTTACATCCACCGTACAAATATTGTAGAAAAATTCTCTAATCTTAATCTCAATAAAAGTAATAGAGAAAGCCAAAATGAAAGACATTTCTAATGCATCAAAATACAACTAACTCTGTGACCTCTTATGTGGCTTAAAATCAAAAAACATTTTGACATTAATAGAAACGTTTTTGATGAGACTCATACCTCTTCCTTGCCATCTTTGAATGGAAAGAATATTTGTAGATACTCTCTTCTTAGTAAAAGTATGAATCCTCATCTGCTATTACTCTCCCACTACCAAATTTATTGTCCTAAAATCTCTGTGTTCTCTTTAATTCTTACCATGACATCTCTTGTTCAATCCTTGCTCACTCTTCCTTGTTGGATGCCTTCAAAATTGAGTGCACACAAGGAAAATGAAGACGTCAAAGGCTTTTATGATTGCACCCTAGGGTTAGAGACTCATTTCTTTTATTTTTCACACTACATGGCTAGGACATTTCACATACATGATGGACGTTAAGGGAACCCTACAAGGGTATTCAACTTTAGTTTGAACATCCCACTTGACGGGACTTAAGTTTAAGGTGGATGTCCCACCTGTCTTGAGATCAAATTTTTGGGACATATGTAAGGGCCCACAAGCCTTGAAAATCTTTCCAAAGTTGTAGCAAGGACTAGGAAAAAATAAAAATTAAAAAAAAAAAGACAAATTCCTAACTTATCTTACAAGCTAGGAAGAAAATTTTACCTCAACTTACCTAGTTGGACATGATATCAATCTTTAGATCATGTAGTAATAGTGTAGGATAAGTTAGTCCTTATTTTGTTCTTATTCTTCCAATGAGTGTACCTTCTTGTTCCCTTTTTTCCTATCTTCTAGGAACATTGTTTCTAGATTTCCTTAACCCTTGGGTATGGGTTGGAACATCTTTTCCTTCATGTATCTTTTCTTGAGAGCTACTTTTGAAAACCCATTGTTTTATCATATGATCCTACAATATGTCACTAAAAGAAATCTTTTCTTTTCTTGTGCAATTGAAGGTCATGCCATTAGCAAGTGGTGTGATTCACGTTCATACCATCTATATTACGTTAAGTGATATGAATTAAATCATGCTATTAAAAATTATATATGACATAATGCTCATGTTGCTTATATGTTTTGCTAACAGTTTAAAAAATTATAAATTTTTCACCTTTGTTACGCATCATATAATGATGTACTCTTAAGCAATCAAATTTGATGAATATGTAATGTAAAATTAAACAGAGATAAACAATGTATCCGGCATAGCTATCATGCATCAATGAATATTTGTAAAGGTAATCAAAGNTTATGTAATGTTATGCCACCAACATAAGCATCCTTCATTAAGCCAAAGATACAAGTTATAAAGGATACATAAAATAACCACATGAGCTACTTTTACAAATCCATGATATGGCTCTAAAATATAACAATGTTTGAATCCTTCATTGTAAAGTATCCTTAATCACTAATACTCTCGTAATGCACTACAATCTAGCATCTGCAATGTTACTAGGAACCTCCATCCAAGCCTCCTAACTAAGATTTGTATGAAACATATGCAAGAATGATTAGTACACATTCATAGTAGATAAAATCATCTTGGTGCCACCTGAAACAAGCTCTAATATGGGGCCCATGCTACAAACTATATCATTAGAACCAACAACAATTACTGATTAACCAAACTATTAATCAAAGCATAACCATTAACATAATCATAAACTGAATTATCAATATTACTGTTAATGCAATAATCTATCATTAACCATGATTTCCCTACTCCTGGATTATCCTATGAGGTTTCTAGCATCAAATGTTTGGAAGAACTACAAGGTTGATACTAACTTAACTAATCATCAAGGATTATTTGGTGTAATTTCTTACCTATTTAGGCTAACTCTCATGCAAGAAAAAAACAACTATTGGATTAGATACCCTCATGCAAGTCCATACCAACTATTCATTTATGTCATGGCTCGCATTAGTTCTATAGTTTTCCTAGGTCATAACTCTTCACCACCATCCTAAAATTAGGTTTGATACATGATTGCAACATGATGATCATCCATGAAGTACCATCCTTTGTATTAGTTTCCCTTATTTCAAATCATGTTTAATGCATTCTTTTTTATTTTTTGAGCTTTTTGATATGTCAAGCATATCCAAACACATCTAAAATGTTGACTTTCCATCGTCATCTAAAGTCATTGTTACCATTGAGCATTGTCATAATTACATTACTCTAGAAAACATGTTAAAAATTTGTCNTACCTTCTTCTCCTAGCGGCAATGGTAACAACATCTTTGTTTATCATCATTTTCATTGTGATGAAACTATGGATAGCGATGGAAGTCATGACAAATTTTTAACATGTTTTCTAGAGTAATGTAATTATGACAATGTTCAATGGTAACAATGACTTTAGATGACGATGGAAAGTCAACATTTTAGATGTGTTTGNCACATGCAATATAATTAGATCAACAATGCCAACCATCACAAATGGAATTAAAAATATTTCTTCTACCTTGAGAGATCATTTGAGATCTAGACTTCATCAAGCTAGAATAAGTTTAGATCTAGAAACCTCCAAGAGATTTGTTAAGCATAAGCAAAGATAGAGAGATGCACATTTATAGACACAAGGGAAGTATTGGGAAATTCCAAGAATAAAGAATTAATAATTTATTTTCTAAAAATCTAGTAATATGTATCCACACAAAAAGGATCCAATGATCAACCAATGAATCAAATTCATTAAGAAAATACTAGAATAAGCCCACATGTCCAAGAATGAGTTTCAAGATAAAAATGAATAATTAGAATAAACTTCAAATATTTATTAACATGTCTTATAACCATATTCTTACATTATTCCAAAATCCAATAATATAAAAGTATAAACTAAATAAAATATAATAAATATTAATAAAATACTAGCAATGGGCCACCATAGATCTTTTAGCCTATCCTTCACAAAAGATATCAAGCATTGATAAATGCAAAGAAATAATAATTAAGAAAAGAAATACAAAATAATAATAAAATATCCAAATGTGTAATTAGGACAAGGTTCAAGGTTCAAACCTTAAGAAGAAAAATATTGAAACATTTTAAAACATGTAAGCTTACTAAAAGTTCCAAGCATCATACACAAGCTTATAGGCAATATACCATTATGTATCAAAATATCAATGCATGTAAACAAGGAGTCAAGGACTTCAACCTCAAGAAGCACAATCATAAACATAAGCATAAGAGAGATATTAGAATATACTAGATTATACCACTAATTAGATATAATATATTATTAATCTAATATATATATATATATATTAAAATGCTTAAGAACTTATCATTAGAAAATAAATAATAACCTAAGATTCTAGGTTCTAAACACTAGGGTGTTACAGCTGCCACAATTGGTTTTTTCATTATTGATTTAGAACTTGGTTTTCCTCCATTTCTACTAGGCTTCTATACTTCTTTTCTTCAATTTATCAATGTTCATGTATGTATTCCTTTATTTATCTTGTTTACTTTCATGTTTTGATTTTCTATAGGACGATCACAATAAAATGATTATATTCATCTTGAATTATCAATATTTGGGATTTTATATTTAATTATATCTACCAACTACAAATCTCAATCCCAGTGGTTTCATAGAGCTTGGATTTTGTTATCTTCAATCATGTTCTTTTAATTCGTGATGGACTGCTATCACTTATTCTATAATTTTCTATTTGGAATTAGAAGAAACAAAGGTTTGCCTTTGCTATTGATAATTAAATAATATTACTTTTTCTTGATTTATTTAAATTGAGTGACCATGAAGCAAGCGCATGTGAGCTAAGCATTTATCTTTTGGAGCAAGGAGAAGCACTTGTTCTTTTTCTACATAGTGATAAGCTAAGGGAATTGTTACCAATTCTTTACAGCCTTTTGAAGGCATGGCTTATTGTTATTTGTTAGTAATATTTTGCACCTTATTTTTTGAGTGTAGTATGTATTCTCTAAACATTTGATGAATGGAAAACAATCTTCATTGTTTAGTACAACATCAAATTGAGTGTTTACCATTTTGCAAACAATTTGAAAATAAAAAAGAATTTCATTTTTTGTATACATCAAATAGACTAAAGCTGACTAGCTATAATAACCAATATAATAAGAGTCACAAGCCACTTATAACAAAATAATATAATGCCTTAACTAAGAGCCCACACATCAAAGTGAGCAAGAAAAGATGAAATACTTTTATCATTGAACAAGAAAAGATGCAATACTTTTATCATTGAGTAAAGAGTCAAGACACATATGCCTAGCAAATTCACAAGCATTACACATTAAAATTTTGAAATTACATTACTTAAATAAAATAGGAAATAAATTTTTCATAACTGAAAAACATGACTACCCCAAATTTTAATTCCATTAAAATACATGTTAATGAGAAAAATTAATCCATAAAGCATGACTACTACAAGAACTTTTAAGATTGTAGCCCAATGCACTTTCATTTTATTATGATTATTAGGGAAAAGTCCTAAAATTTTCATTTTAGTAAAAATCATGTAAGCAACCTTTGCATCTCTATTAACACAAAACTTAGAAATCAACAAATTGAAAATTAATTTACTATAGGTACATCTTCCTTGAGTAGTTGCACTATTTCTTTTGCTCTCACAAAGATCGATAATCAGTGCATGATAGTTTTTGACATCAGGAAGAAATCCTTTCTAAACCAATATATTGAAGTAGTAACTCATATAAAAATTCCCTTACTTAAAACACCCAAGGGTAAGGGTGTTGTATGTTATAATGTTTGGAATCAACCCAATTTATAAAATTATTTTAAAGACTTTGTTGTCTTCCTTTAATTTACCCAATCTACAAGATCCATCTATATAAGGGCATTATATGCTATGGTGTTTGATTCAATGCATTCTACTAGCATTTACTCATTAAAAAAGATACTACATTAACCTTGCCATCTTTGCAAAGTGAATTTATTAAACGTACATGTAGCATGATTTAGGGATATTCCCTTATCTTGCATTCTTGACAAAAATAAAATATCTTCAACTACATTATTTACCTTACAAAATCCATTTATAAGAATTACTTATATGTAGCCATCTAGAAACAATTGTTGCTCTATCATTTTATTTATTAGATTAGAAGCTTCATTAAGGCCTTTAGCCTTGCAATTAGCATTAATTAGAGTATTAGAGACATGATTATTTAATGTTAAAAGCATTCTTGGAATATTTTGAAAGAGTTATGTTGCTTCATCAAACATACCCTTCTTGATAAGCCCTTTTAGAATTGCAACAAATGTGAAACTATTTGATGAGTAACCATATTTTACCATTCTAGCATACACATTCAAAGCCTCTAGACAATTACCTATTATATAGTAACCATTTATTAGAGAATTANTCTTGTTTGTGATCTGCATTAATAAGGATTTTATATATGACTAGATCAATAGAAATTCCCTCCTCCATTTCAAGATACAAAGTACAAGCTTCATCGATTTTACCATGTTTATAGTAGCCATTAATTAAAGTTTCTTATGTAACTTGATTAGATCTTGCGCCTCTACTTTACATGTAATTGAACATCACATCTAATTTGCCATGCACAAATTCCCTATTGTAGAAAAGCCAATAACTATAGTAATGTAAGTTATAACATCTATCTTTAGTTTTCCTTTTCCCTTTTTCTCAAAAATATTATATGCTTCCTAAATATTACCTTTCTTACATAAGCCCTCTATCAAAATTATGTATGTGTTGATCGTTGAACATAGCCAAAATTCTTATATCTTTGCAAAGAGTTCCACTACCTCATCAACCATGTCTACAGGAAAAAGTATTTTAAATAGTATATTGTAACACATCAAATTTGATTGTCCATTATTTAGCCCTTTACCCCCTCAACTCGATGCTTAAGTAACTAAGGACAAAAGGCAAATTAATGTCTATGATGTAAATGAATTGGAATTATCATAGTGTTGTTATGCCTTTAGTAGTTATATCCCTTGGTAGAATTGCAATTATGATATGAGTCATAATTATACTGACAAAAGTCATTGGATCTTCTTTTTTTTTCCCCAAAAAATGCTAGTTTATCTTTTCCTAGAGTTAAATCTAACTTAGTTACTTATCTAATAATGATCATTTTGACACGTTTAAGGGCTACTCCCAAACTTTTAAATCCTTTATTTTACTAAGTTAAAAAATCACAAATGTAAGAGTCTTTATTATGATTTAAATTAAATTATTTTTTGGGTAATACAAACATAGCTAAAGGTGAAATGATATTATATTATAAAGAAAGCTGGAATTTAGTTAAAATGTGATCATTTATAGTTACAAATAGCTCTAGTTTGGTTGTCTATAGATTATATGCTTAGTATATTTTGTCAATGTAATTCATATTACAAGCTTCAGTTGCTTTGGTCTAGTTTTTGTAGGTTATGGTTGAAATAAGATACAGGTTTTCATGACACTTGAGTAGCATTAGCATACTACACCTATAAAAAGGTTTAGCATCTAAGCACTTTTTTAAAACCTATAATTGAGAAGTCTTCTTTGAGCAAGCTAATGTGATCATCCTTGTGAAATTTAATATGTACACTCAATATTCTATTTTCATAACCATATATTGGTATTTTATTAACATACAAACCATAAACTTAGTACTATGTTCCCATAAACATATGCTTGGGTCTATTTTGTGATTCATGGGTTATAATTTGCAAACACTTACACAATATTGATGGTCACACATTGACTTAAGTGGTGCATAGAGCATATGATGCAATACGGTACCTTTGGTCAAATTTGATTATGTGCGACTTATCAAAGATACTTGTATGATGATAGCATACTTGTAAAGTATTTTGAGATAATTAATTTACTTATAAAATTAGGAGGTGTTCCAAAATAACATGTTGAAAGGGTCTATTATCTCAGCTTCCTTGCTCTAATCAGAGATACTTTACCATTTTAGGATTCCATTGTCTAGGCTAACATGGTCTAGCTCAGCTTGTTTTCTATATGTTGTGGATTTGCATGTGTGCGTGTGTGTGTTCTCTTTGTCTTTTAGGTGAGCTTTTAGGTATGCAAATCAAATAATAGGAAGAGTAAAATTTTTATCATATCACATATCATTCTCAATGTGTTTTGTGTAGGATTTTTATAGGTTTATTTTATAAAATACATATGGTGCTAATAATTATGTCATTGTAATGTTATATATGGTATCATAATTTGTGTCAATTAAAATGTGTACTTGACATGAATTTTTGTGCTACTTATATTTCATATTGGATTGTACATGGCATGATAGTCATGCTAGAAAAACATTAGAATAGGCATAAGATACATCGCGCCATGATATTTTTTAGAGGTAAATGCAAACATGGAAAAATTGATTTGTGCCACATATAGGTCTAAAGGGCATGAATTATTTTAAGTGGCGTGAGTAGTTACACCTCTACTAACTTGATTTCTTGTAATGTGTTACTACCTTATATCATGGTATTGATCAAGTGAGAAGTTTTTTGAAATGTTATATTTCTAGATGGACATTAAACCAACTCAATGATAATGAATTTAAACTATACACCTAGGAAATCTTTGAGGGTAAGAATAGTTGTACTTTTATTGCTATGCTTCCTTTGATTTATCAAAAGAACTTCTTGTGGTAGGTTTGTAACCAAATCTACCCTTGTCATTTGGGCTTCTCCCTTGTTCAACCATGTGGTCCAAAGATACCTTTCTAAAGGAAAACTTCTTAGCAACTTGTTTTCCTTGTTTAACTTTCTTGCATAGCTTCTTAATCTTCATTTTGAGTTATGCATTTTTTAGGAGTGAGGTGCTCAACCTTTTGAGCTCTTCTTAGTCGATCCTATAATATCACAATTCATTTAAGACAGTTAGTTCACTAATCTTGTCTTTGAGGACTATGACTTTGGTTGTTAGGGTCAAACGTGAGTTTCTCTCATGTTCAATCTATAATTCATGTTGGTGCAATTTATTTTTGAAATTAAGGCTAATCTATTGTAACTTAATAAAATTTTATTTGAGAGTTGATACATTTCCTTAATAGTTTCTACCTCTTCATCATTACTTGAATATTCTTCATCTTCATGAGTTGGAATCATATTTACAATTGCCATGGAAGCAAGATGGGAGTTGATAGTGTCACTATCCTCTACTTCTTTCTCACCTACCTCTTCTTGCTCATCCCATTTTCTTCCCAAGGATTTTCCCTTTTTGGCCTTGTCCTACAATATCTTAGTACTTGGACATTTCGAGGTAAGATGTCCTTATCCTTATAATATATAATATTTAGAATATCAGTAGAGGAGTAGGTTTGAAATCCTTACATGTGGGCTTACCTCTTTGTGGTCTTCCTCTAGGCCTCTCTCTTTATTCTCTAAGTTGGTTGGCAATCATTTTGCTTGCTCTTCTTGTGAGAAATGCAAGATTAATATCATCTAGATCATAATTGCTACTTAATAAGAATATTTCATCTGGTGTCTTTTTGATCTTTTCTTTGGATGCTTAACTAGAGCTATAGGATAGTATAATAGGATTATCCTTCAACACCCCTTATTCAATTAATGTCATCTCATAGGCTATGAAAGCACTTTGAAGTTCCTCAAACTTCAAGGTGTCAAAGCCTCTTACCTCATCAATGATCATAGTTTTCATCTTACATTCAAAGTTAAGAGTTCAAATAAGCTTATTTACAATTTTACTCTTAGGAAGGTATTGACCTATCCCTCTAATTGAAGTAGTGGTGTATCATTTCATATTTTCGTATATTCATCTTCTCAAACTGATTTAGCAATAAAGAAGCTTGGATTGCTTTACAACCTTTGTTTCTTCATAGGTAGTTCTCAACGTGTCATAAAACTCATTGGTAGTCTTGCAATTGCATTTCTTGTCTTAGAGTCATTCATAAAAGCCTTTTTGCCATTTTCAGTCCAACTTGCCTATGCCTTTGTTGATGTCTAGTATCTTTCAATTGCAATCTAACACACATCAACCCCAAAGGATTCTAAGTACATTTGCATCCAACCTTACTAGAAGACCTAGTTAATACCATCAAAGAGAGGTAGTAATGCAAGTGATATCACTTGTTGCCCTTTCACTTCATTAGTTTGGCAAATTTGAAAAAAGCCACCAAGCTCTTATAACACTTGTGGATTACTAAACTCAAAAGGGGGGAATGAATGAGTTGTAAAATAAAATTATAAAATTCAAACTTAATGCTAGAAATAGTAAAAATAAAATGAATAAAGAAACACACTCACCAATATACATGATAAAGCTTACCATCTTTAGTTTGTTGAAATTAAATAGTAGTTGAGGTTATCATGGTGGTGGATCCTTGGATGCTATATTGTAGGGCAATTAAGATCAAAGCTTGGTATCCCATATAACTCACAAGAACCATTGGTAAGAAAAAATGTGGTGCTCTTTCAAGATGCATAAACAACCACTTAGAGAAAAGGCAAAATATCAAACACTTGCCCACCTAAGTAAAATTCCCTCAACACTACAAATAGATCTCCCCTCAAAGAGAATTAGGCTCCTCCAAGTAAATGAATGAATAATAGAAAGAGAGTATAGCAAGAGATTCTCATATTATGATCTACGAATACATAGCACAAGAACTAGAAAATACAATAAATTAGGCCCAAGATGAAATGAAAAATATAAATTACTAAATAGATCAATCACATTTCAAACCCCAAGATATAAGAAAAATTTAGCATAGGTGATGCAAATCCAATCTTGAATCTTTCAACCATAATCCATCAACAAATGGAATGTCAAGTCAAATCCAAGTGATGCAAGCCAAATGCCCAACCAATCTAAATGCAACTTCAAATCAAAGTGTGAAACACACCTCAATTGTGTGCAAATGGATGATTGAATGGGATATCATGCCTTGGAACTTTCTTGCCTTTCCCAAGTCTAACTCAGGTTGACTTAACATTCGTGCCTTGGATGTCCACTCTATCAAGGCTAGCTCTCAAGTGGAATGTCTCAAATTAGCTTAGACATCCATCCTAAGATTTGAAATCATTCTAGCAAGATATCCACCTTCTAGCTTGAACATCTACCTTGGGAAACATCCAAAAGATGGATGTCCACACTCATTGAAAGTTGAGCTTAGAATTCATTATGCATTTTGCTAGGATGTCCATAGTTGGGGTGTGGACATCCACCTTGCATTTGGGGCTAAAAGAAGATGAGCTTTGACTTTCCAACCCTTGCTCCCATGCATCCTAAATCACTTGAATGAATCTGCAATAACTTCCCCTATCTCCGATCATGTTCCAAGCTTTAGTATCTTGAAAAGTGCCTTATACACATACATAATCAATCACAATTCCCTATCTTCTAGTTTTTAGATCACCAAAGCATAGTATAGATCAACAAGGGTGTTTCTGTATTTCAATTATTTCAAGTTCCAATACCCTACAACAATTTGGAGAATTAACCCACTCAAGTTTGCAATTTTCTCATTACAATGTAGACAAGAATATTCAAAGATTTCAATGTATACACCAATAAAAATCAGGACACAAGCATTATTTAAAACTGAATTTGATTTTTTCTAGCATAAAAGCATTCTCCAAAGAAAATTTTAGAAATCAATGAATCAATTTTAGATAGTTATTTTGCAAAACAAAAAGATTCTCTCAAGCATTTTCTAGATATATAATCCATTAATCACTTAAAGCATGTGGCATGTGATTTGCAAATCTCCCATAAAAATACAGATTAGATAATCTAATCAAGTGATACATCATGGTTAAAGATACATTTTTGCTTAGAACAACATTGAAGTCATCACCTAATCCACCTATATTGTTAGGTTAAAAACAGCTATGACAACGATACTTTGATCATCATAATGAGAAACTTACCCAATAAGATGGTAACCAGAAAGTTCCGAATGGGTCGATTACCAAAATTTAAAAAATGATTATAAAAAAAAACAAGAAAAAACAACTATTCGTAATTGGCATTCCTGGAATCAATCAAATTTACATACTTTACATTGCAAGGTTATTTTAAAGTCGTGTAATTTTTGTCAGACGGACGACGGGGTCTATTCCAACCTGTGACTGACTGGTATATGGTGAACGGCATTTACATTTTCATGGGTCAAAAATGAATGAACAAACAATTGAATTGCAAAAACAAATTTGCAAACACGTTTCAATTTAGCATTGCAGACGACTCACCGGCCAGCCATCGTTCCTAGCATTGCTGTGCCAGTCTCTTCTCTAGGATTGCTTTGATTATTTATTGTGCCAGCACTCATTCGGCCACGATATCAAAGCACCCCTTCCTTCTTGTCTTCATCGTTAAAAATTCTCTCCAAAGTTTTAACAACAGTCTGTAAATTACAGAAAGCTGTATTTCAATCTATTTATTTGAAAAACACACGCACACTGTACAGGTATTCTACAGAGAGAGAGAGGGATCTTACCGTCATGTTAGGCCGCTTTCCTCTTTCAAATGCAGTGCAATTAACTGCCAATTCAATTGCTGTTTTCATGTTGCGATACCAAAAATCATTGTTGCTGTCTGATACTTGTTTTTGAAGGTATGGATCAATAATGGACATAAAATCGCCTTCATGGTGTTTTATCTTGACCTGTTATTGTATGCATTAGAAACAAGCACATCAGTCTTTTTCCCCTCAAACAAAAAAAGGACAAATATCATGAGGAAACCGATGACAACTGTCCGAGAGTACGGTTAGAAAGAAAAAGGCTAACGGACATGGTTAACATTAAGCAGTTATATTATTTGTCTAGAGATAAAAACCTCTGCATGAACTCTTAGGAGAAAGTAATCAAGATTGGAAGATTTGAATTCAAGATAAAAAAATTATCTGGACTGCAGTAGATACACTCTTAAATACAAAATGCAGCAGACTTAAAATTTTGGTAAATGCATTAACGATGAAAATAATGTTTACCCATTCAACGAGATTAGTTTCTTCAATACGTGTTTCATCAACTGCCCTTTGTCCTGTAAGAAGAACGAGTAATACAACTCCATAACTGTATACATCACTGGCAGAGGTCACCTGGCTTTGCAAAAGATATTGAGGATCCACGTACCTAAAAATAGAGTGAAAATTCTTGAAATAAACATAAATGCATATTTGGCTTCAATTTAAGATACTGCAAAAATGGAAATTAAGAGGTCATACCCAAAAGTGCCAACTGGTGCAGTAGAAACGTGTGTTCTGGTAACATCTGGAGTAGTCCTTGATATTCCAAAATCAGCTAGCTTAGCACAAAAAAAGTCATCCAACAAAATGTTGCTCGGTTTAACATCTCGATGTATGATGGGAGGGTCCTGCATTAAAAGTGAAAAAGTTCCATCATGAAAAGGTCCTACTCGACTGCCAAGGAGATTCCAACCAAAGAATCTATAGTTGCTGGGTTTTATAAACACACCTTTAAATCTGAAATTTGTGAGAAACCTAATCTTTTAATAAATGGGCTACCAAACAATGTTAAATCATTGCCTCATAGGAAGGTGAGTTGTCTGGATCATAGAGTTGGATTTGGAGGCTCATGCTTACTATACAGGTGAATGGTGCTATGATAAACTCACATAAGTAAAGCCTTTAACATGGGTCTTATGAATTGTTGCTTTGATACTATTGTACATTTTTTTGATGTTCCAAAGAAAAGAAACATATGAAATACGGATGGCGGGAAAGAAGTTCAGTTCCATGTGATCCAAGCTTCAGAACTATAAAGGAAATGTTGCATCTATTAATGGGCTGTCCATTGTTATATAACATAAAGTATCTTTTGTGATTCTTAAAACATAGAAAAGTTCCATGAGTCATTGAATATT
>MNCI01015153.1:13598-47805 GCA_015680685.1 Gnetum montanum
AGGATTAATAACCACTTTTTATTTTCTTTAATTTTACAAATTTTTGTTTTTCAGTTTTTCATTTTTCAACTTTTTGTTTTATCTTTTTATCTTTTTGTGTTTTTGTATTTTTACATTTTTTGTAAGTAATCGCGTCTATGAATAAAACACTCATGTGGATCGTTGGTTGAGGTGTGTTCTATGTTATTAAGTCATGAGTGATTAATTATTTGGAACAGTGAGCCCATTACACCCATTCATCCACTCTACAAATAAGAGGTTCTGTTCACGGGTACAGTGATATTCTTGAAATTCTTAAAACTTAAAATTAATTTTGTGTTCATTGTACCCAGAATGAAGAAGGATGGACCAAGAGGGAATGATTAGGGTGTGACATCAAGGGGATTTGTGGATTCTCTTTGGTGACCTCTGTGTGAGTTATCATGCAATGTGGTTGTACTAAGATCCTTGTAGATCTAATGAAAATGGGAGTAAGAGTAATCAAAAGGGCATTGAAAAATCAAATGCTGTTCTAGGGGGTCCCACTGGAAAGACATGCACCCATGCTTGAAGGTTGGCAGCTTCTCTGGATTTAGTAAAGTGAAAAAAAAAGAGAATAAAGAGAAAAGAAAAAGAAAAACAAAGTTCCATAAAATAAAAGTCACTCCTCCCTTGAATAAAACGGGATCATACGCCTTGTTGTTATGGTACTCTCCTGGTTGCTCATCATGGGATGAAACAATGCGATGTCACTGATTAGAAGGATGGACTTGGTCTTGATCTTGGAATGATGGGTTAATAACACCTTAATCATGCTTGACATGCAGGATTCATTGTGCCCTGGGTCAATTACCTCATGTCCCAATCTCTACAATCCCTTTCTATAGTTCGTCTCATCTCACTGTTTGGGTAATTGTAGCTTGTGTCCCGTGTAGCATAGAATTTTCATCTCATTCCGGTGATACTTATATGTGTGTGTTTTGTGGAGTTAGTGCGGATTACATTTAACCCTTCTAGTGCCCACGGACACTTTAAGTGTGGTTACACAAGGGCATTATAGGTTGGAACCTGCTTTGGGGAGGACCCACTTGTCCAATTTTTGTTGTCATCTTCACTACTTCTCTGGCACACACACCATTCTTTACCCTTAGCTTATTTTTTATAACATTCTTTCCCTACTATTATCCCTCTGAATTTTAACGTTCCAATGTACCATTACATTCCCTTTTTTCCTAACCGCCAATTTTTTTTGATAAAATCCACACCATTATCATTAATGGTGCCTCTCGAATCAATGAAATTACCCTAGAACATCTTAATAATTTTCAATGTCCTCAATATTTCACATTAATTTTAAGAAAATCATTAAAAAATTTGGTATTTCCTTGGTGCCTCACATCACTAGGGACAAGATATCATGTACGCGATATCGCGTCCCACGTGATATCGCGTATGATACATCACGTACGTGATATCGCGTCCCATTTACCTATAAATAGGTACCCCCGCTGCAACACTTAGCATCATTTTTTCATTCACGCAGGGGGAGTTTTTGAAATTTTTCTCTGTGACTTGCGATTGTGTGACCCTTGCTTTTATACCTATATCTCACTTGCTGGTACTCTGATTTTCATTCCATTTGAACCTACTTGAACCCGAAGTGTTCAGCTTAGTCGTGGGGGAGAGACACTTGCCGAAAAGTGCCTAAATTTTTTGAAATTTATCATTGCCCAAAGGAAATCAGTTATGGTAATTAACTTAACACTTAGAATAATTGTGCCTAAATATCACCCTTAGGTATACCAGGAAATTAAAAATGGAAACCACCTAAGTCACAGGACTCATTCTTATAAACTTTCGAGTACTATCACACATGATAACATAAGACCTTTAACTAAAGCAAGAAGTAAGGTATAATTTGACTTTAAAAACAACCTTACTAATGCTTGGCCCATGTGATTGCAAATGGCCCCGAAACGTGGACAACAAGAAGGTCGTACCCAAGCTAGAAGCAAACGAGCTAGGAGAGGTGGAAGACAAGGTCCTGCCAGACAACAAGCAGAATAGGAGGAGCAATCATTCAGCATCCATCAAGATGAACCTCCTACCAGACAGTCTGGGTAGGCAGAAGGAGGAGCTGCTGCTGCGCCTAAACCGAGACAACAACTCACGTTGCCCCCAGAATGTGTTCAAGCTATCCATGAGAAGTCCACATTCGCTATTGTGATTGTGGAGTTAAACTTCAAATATTTTGCAGAGTTCACTCCTAAAGCTATTAGGGATCACCTCAAAGGATCTCCCTTTTGGCCTATCCTCTCTAAAAGTGGTGCCTGGTACCTAGGAGAAATGTACCAATTTTGGCACAATAGGGAGTAGGCATCACAGTTAATATTTGTGGTGTGACAGTTGACTTCTCTGCACAGGCAATTTCGGAAGTGTTAAACCTTCCGAACTCAAGGCCCCAGGTTGCTCAGTTATCTACCCGTTCAGACCCTGATGTGCGAAAGGATTGGTTAAAGAAGGCTTATGGCAGAGACAAAGAATTTGGTGAATTGATGATGGAAGAGAGAGTTTATTTCAAAATTGGAACATATCACCTCTTCCCCACAAAGGGCCTCAAAAGAATATCAACGTATGTGGCTAGAGGATGTGTAGTGCTGATGGGAAAGGTTAATGCTAACCTACCCCATCTATACTTGATGGAGATCCTAAGGCGGTTCGAAGAACGGAAGACAAGGAAGATGGCATTGCCTTTCCCTTGTCTTATCAGAAAGCTTTGCCAACATGCTGGTATCCGGGAATACACCAATGACATCCTCTGAAAAGCTCAAACTACTTCATATGCTGAATTGCTAAAGGCGCAAGCTCCAAGAAAAAGCACTAGCGAAGAGCTGAGACCAGAACAAGAAGAACAAGAAGAAGAACATGTGGTTGGAACTAGTCAACCTCCAACCATAGGTCCCAGCCAACAACAAGAAATAGGGCCTAGCACAAGGCAGGATCAGCCGCCACTGCCGCAAAACTATAGACCGTCGATGAGCCATCTTAGGGCCATTGCTGAGACGGTCAGTTGGGGAAGTCGTGATGACGCAAACCTCTTCTACATCATCGATGATGCCATACAAGGGGTAAATTATCCATTCAAACAAGGAGGAGGGAAAAGTAGATGGTCACAACAGATCTCAGGAAACGCGGCATCTTTCCAGGTGCAGTTAGAGACTAGTGAAGGGGCCACTATGGTGGTCATGCAACACCAGAATGCCATGGGAGCTGCAGATGTGGTCGCAGATCACATCAAAGAATCTTTCAATGTCCTTGTTGTGCCACCGGTAGATTTCTCATGAGCATAGGATGCTCAAACTCTGGCCGGAACCTCAATGACTCCTACAGAACATGAGGATGTACTTGACAAATTGCTTCAAACAGGGCAAGTAATGACGTCCCTGTTTGACATCCCCCATGATGTAACAGCAATTCAATCAGACCTCATTTCCACAAAGGGGAAGCTAGTCATATCTAAAGTGAGGGCCGAGCATGCTGAAGCTGAAGTGCAGAAACTACAAGAGCAGCTCGTAGCCTTATAAGTAGCACAGCGGGATCCTCTACAACTTGTTCCCATAGACCAGCTAGAAAAATTTAGAATCAAGCAGCTAACAAAATTAACAGTAGAGAATAAAAAGGCAATGGAAGAAAAGGAGATGGTTGTTTGGGATGCCTCCGCAGCACAGGAAAACCCATGTGCATCTTAAGGCACTCAAGGCCTTAGAGGAATAAAACAAGCAGTTGGTTGCAAACAATCTTCAGTTGGCCACTGTAGAGAAACAGAAGAATGTTCTCAATGAACACTTTCATCAAATACCAGAACAATTCATTCAGGTCAATCGAGATGTAAGCCGTTTAGCCAGAGAAAATTGAACCCTCTCAATGGAGGAGGTACGCGCTTTTCACCAAAAATCAGCAATTGAAATAAGCGCGTGGCAGAATGAGGCTAAATGACATGAGAAGTTGAAGGAGCACTTCTGTGATTAGGTGGGGATGTACAAAAAAATCCTAGAGAAAGAGATCCATATGGCCAAGGCTCAAATCAACACTATCAGTGCTCAACACGCTGATTGGAGGACCATATTGGACACCCACGCCTTCTCCCACCAAGCGGAAGTTAAGAACCGAAACCTGCAGATCCAAGACTTGATAGAATACATGGAGTTGGAAAACCTTAGATATGCCAACCTTGCAATGTTAACAGTAGGGCACCCGAGGTCAGAGCTCAAGAAGCAAGTAGCTTCCACCCACATCAAATATGAAGCAGAATTTGCAGAGCCCAAGAAGCTGGTTGAGAAACTAGATGTCGCAAATTCTGAACTTGAGGTGGTAAAAGCAAGCTACCAAGGATAGAAATACATTGCAACCAACTTGGCTCGATGGCTAATGGACCTTCACTAATACAAGAACAAAGCCAGAGCCTATGAGGAGGAACGACGGGTATTCGCGGCATGGTACATCAAAGCTAACTAGATGTTTCCGCAACTACCCTATCCGTGGGAAGTGCTGACTCCGTCAAACATTGGAACACTAGCATGGACGACACAAGACCCTCCGACCGAAGAGGAGAAGCTCCAGGCCATACTTCAACGCCATCAAGCTTCAAAGCCTGGAGCACATGACAAAGGGTAAGTGCACATGGAGGAGCCACTGCCACCGGGAACTGCATGAGTTTCCATTTTTTGTAGTTGTAGCATTTTTTCTTTTTCTGTGTTGTGTCTTCCCACACTACGGCATCATTTCATTTTTTGTTTTTCCCATCTAATAATCCCATACCTATCCACTGTGTAATCACTATAACTCGAGGATGAGTTTATATTCAGTCATGGAGGTATGATGGGACGCGATATCGCATGGGCCGCGATATCGCGTACACGATATCGTAGTCCCCCACGATGTCTATAAATAAGAAGTAGCTCTCCCTTGTTCATAATCATAGAATAGATTGTAGCGAAGCTCTGGCAATTTGATCCCTCCAGAGATAGATTATTTTCCAGTGTCTGCCCGCAATGTGGTGAATGTAATTGTACGACATCCTTTATTCAAGTGTAACATACTTGGACATGCACATGACCAGCAATAAAGATCAAGATTACTTCATCATTGAAGCATTCACTTTGTTATTTATTTATTTATTTATTTGTTATTTACTGCTTTCTTAATTAGTCTCTCACCCTTATCTCCTAGAATGCGGAATGAGTATGACTTGATTACAAGCATTTAAGTGTGACTACTTGGTAACCCAGTGGCGTACCTAGGATCTGTGCACAAGGTCCAAGATGTGTACGGATGATCAAGGAACGGATGCTTATCGCACTTACGCTAGATTAGATTCTCTTACCCTTTCCTCCTAGCTTAGCTTAGTTAATATTACTTTCCACTGCCTTCAGGAGTAGCGTTAGAATTAGGAACACATCATACACCTCACTCTGGACTAAACCATACATGATAAATATAATACTAGTCTAGGTGGGAAGAAAGTGAACTACAACCTAAGGATAACTGTCTAGGTGCTACAACTAGTCATGTCTGCGAAGTTCAACCGGATTGCACGTGAGAACGCTCGTATTCATATGGTTGAATGTAAGGGTATCTCACCACTCATTACCACCCTAATACTAATGGGCAAACTGAACATGTGAATAGAATATTAGAAGATATCCTATGAAGCTATGTTGGGAGTAGACCAAAAATGTGGAAGAATTATTTGCACCTGGTAAAATTTTCCTATAATAACAATTATCAAGCTTCTATACATTGAACACCATTCAAAGTAGTGTATGGATGTAATTACCGTACACCACTAACCTAGGAAAATCCAACCTTAAGAACAGAATGAAAGGAAGAAGAAATGAAAATAATGAAAAACATTATCACAAGAGTTAAACAAAATTTACAAGCTACAATATCATAGATATGATATTGCATCAAAACAAAAATTGACTTTATCAGTAGGTATGGCTTCTACATGGAGAGAAAAGGAGTCTTAGGATTATGAAAGATAAAATGGTTAACCAATCAAAGATTTGAATCTAATGAAATGCAATTTGAAAAGGAAATTTTAACAATCTTATCAAAGGCAAGAGACCATTATGAACTTAAAATTTTCTAAGGCAAGGTAACAAGGATGTTAAAGAATTCTACATCAAAATTTGTGATCTATTTCATCAAGATAAAGCAAACTTGGAGAAGTATGAATAGGCTTCAATCCTTTTTAGAGATATCAAAATGACTTATCAATAGGACTTATCTTTTTATAATCCACACACTATTGATGAGGCTTATGATTTAGGACTCAAGGCTAAAAAAAAATTTAAGTGGATTCAAAAACAACTATAAACAATCTTCCAAGGAGAAGAAGAAGGGATCTAAGTCCAAATCTAAAGACAAGGCTGGTAGCCATAACAAAAGATAGAAAAGGAAGATGAGAAGAGCAAACCTAAGAAGAACCAAGATAAGGGAAGCAAGAATCAAAGTGGTAGCTCATCCAAGATTCAATGCTTCAAGTGTGGAGAATAGGAACATAAGTAATGAAAATGTTCATTTCACAAGGTAACCAAAGAAAAATATGTACAAATCATTGTGGTGAAGAAGACATTGTTGAGTAGTGAGATATCCCTATGCCTAACCATACAAATCACAAATGTTCACATACAATCCAATCGAATTTCGTGGATAGGACTAGTTGTGGCATCTAGATCATTATGCTTTGATTGCAGTTCACTATCTTCCCACTTGGACTAGTGGTAACTTTGTCATATATGGTTTAGTCAAAAGTGAGGCATATGATGTTGTCTAATCCTATGCTACTCCTAATGATGATAAAAAGATAAATTAATTAAGCTAATGAACAATGGAAAATAAGATCTAAACTAGCCTACGTGTGATGAGTATTCATCCCCAATCATCTATACACGTTTTGGACTTCATATAACTACCACTGGGATTGCCAAGCATACGTCACTGGGTGTGCCAAATGATACACTGCTAGATTACCAAGTACTTACACTTAAGCACTTATGATTAAGTTGTACTGATTCTGCTTAATGACAAGAATAGTAAATAACAATAAATGAAAACACTAACTAAAGAAAATAGTAAATAATTAAACAATTAAATAAGTAAAGCAATAATAAATCTAAGTGAATGTGACAATGATGAAAGTAATCTCAATCTTTATTTCCAATCATGTAATGTGTCCAAGTATGTCACACTGGAACAAAGGTGTCATACGATTACAAACATCACACTACAAGCATGCATTGGGAATAACAGAACTTGAATTTAGAAATCTAAAAAAGATTATCAAAATTTGAGAACTAAAACTCTGTCCCAACCATGCAACCAAGTGTTGTATTTATAGGCTAGCATGGAAGAGATAATATCGAATATCCGACATCATTTCTTGGCACCTAATATCACATATCTAATATTAGAGCCTCGATATCGGATATCTAATATCAAGGCTAAAATAATGATGACTCATCATACCCCCCACAACTAAATGAAAACTCGTCCTCAAGTTAAACAAAATGAGGAACAAGTTATTTACAAAAATTGGTGGAAAGGTATGGAACTATTGACTAACTTAGACAAACAAAAAAATGGACTTATACATGTTGCAATGGTGCTTTACAAAAATTAGACACAAAATTATAAGATACAACTTAGGGAAGCTCTTCCATTGGGTGCTTCCCTTAGTCGCCAGGCTTGTAAAATTTGTAGCGATCAAGCAATGCCTATAACTTCTCCTCTTTCATCCTTTGGTTATGTACCATTTAGGCTGCTAAATTGATGTGTGTTGGCACCAGTACATCCCAAGGGCATGGAAATTGCAGAAACATTTTGTTGGCCTTCACATTCCAAGCTATAAACTATCATCGTTCTTCCTCAAAGGCCCTAGCTTTTTCTCTTAATTCTTGATAATCTATTAATCTCCTAGCTAGGTATAAGGTGACTTCCCTCTGTCCATGGTAGCTAGCTTTAACCACCTTCAATTCCGAGTTTGCCACATGGAGCTTTTGCAAAGCATCTTTTCTATTGCAAACTCTTTTTCATACAATGCATGGGTGGTTTCTACCTGCTTCTCGGCTAGCCTGCTATTAACATGGCAAGGTTGGCATATCTAAGGTTAGCCAATGCCATGTACTATTTCAAATCCTCAATCTACAAGTCTTTATTTTTCACTTCCCCCTGATGGACCAAAGCATAGCTATCTAAGATGGGTTGCCAGTCAGGATTTCATGTCAACATGGCTCCAATGCTAGCTTCAGCCATCTGGAATTTCTTTTCAATTATTTGCTTATACATTCCTACTTGGTCACAAAAGTGTTCGTTTAGCTTTTCATGTTTCTTGGCCTCATTTTACCATGCATTGATTTCAATTGCTGACTTTTGTTGAATGGTGTAGACCTCCTCCATTGAGAGGATTCTATTTTCCCTAACTAATTTATTGATGTCCTAGTTGACCCTCACTAGTTTCTCCCACAACTAGTGGACAGTTTCCTCTAAAATATTCATTTTCTTTTCAATTGCAGTCAACCTTGAATTTTTAGTGGCAAGCTACTTATTTTCTTCTTGCATAGCGGTCAATGCCTTTTTATGGAAGTAGGTCTATGCTTCAACTGTAGAGGAATTTCAAACAACTTTTTCCTTCTCTTACTCTACAGCTTTGTTTTCCTCAATCAGCTTGGCCAGCAAATTTGTCCTGAATCGTTCTAGCTAGTCAAGTGCAATAAACTAGGTAGGGTCTCATTGTTCAGCTTTCATGATAGAAAACTCTTGTTGCAACCTATGCACTTCTACTTCTGCATGCTTTACCCTAGTCTCTACCATGACTAGTTTCCCCTTAGTGGCTATGAGGTCTAATTGTGCTGCAGTGACATCACTAGGGATGCTAAACACAGTAGTCATTACTTGTTCTATCTGCAATAGTTGATCTAACATGTCCTCATGTGCTGCAGGAGTCATTAAAATCCCAGTGAGCATTTGAGCATCTCTAGTCCCCATCAAATCTACTAGGGGCACGATAAGCACATTGAATGATTCCTTGATATGATCCATTATTACTTCTACTGCACCTACTACATCTTGGTGCTGCATTACCATTACCATGGCATCTTCTCCCATCTCAAGCATCACTTGGAAGGATGTGGCATTTCCAAAGATTTTCCTAGACCATTGGGATTTCCCTCCTGATTGTAGTAAAATCTACCCACTTGTCAAGTCGATTGAAATGGTGGGCTATATGGCATCATTAATTACTGTGAAAATATTGGACTCATCCTTGCTTCCCCAACTAATGACTTCAGCAATTTTCTATAGATGGCTCATTGAGGGTCTGTAATCTTATAGAGGCGATGGTGGTAGAGCATGTATTTCAGGGCACTATTCAAGCTCATGTTGTACTTCTGTTTTTGGTTCTACTTCCTTCTCTAGTTCTTGTTCTTCACAAAGGTCTTTCCTTGGTGTTGCAAGTTTGAGCAACTCTACAATGGAAGCATTCTAAGCCTTCCTAGGGACATCATTTGTGTACCCCAGGATTCCAACATGCTTGCATAACTTTTTGATTAGGCAAGGGAATGGGAGTGTTGGCTTCCCTACCTTTTTCTCCTTGAACCACCTCTAAATTTCTGTGAAATAAAATTGAGGAAGGTTGGCCATGTATTTTTCCATTAAGATAGCACTTCCTCTAGCCTCATATGTTGAGATCCTATTAAGTCCTTTGGTCAGGAAGAGATTATGTGTCGATCTTGAAGTATGACCTTTCCTCTAGAGTTAATTCATTATACATTTTGTCCTCTTTGTTGTATCCCCATTTTAGCCATAGCTTCCTAGTGTCGAGGTTAGACCTGGTCGATAGATGGGCTACCTTAGCCCCTTCATTTAGCAAATTAAGAGTTACTACAATTGCCTTAACTGAGAATGAGACATTGACTCCACAAATGCTAACAGTGCTACCTTCATCTTTGTTGTGTCAAAATTGGTGGGTCTCACCAAGGTACGAGTCACCACTATCTGAGAGAATAGGTCATAGCAGCAATGCTTGGAGTTACGTTTGAACTGCTTCTAGGGAAAATGCCATGAATGGACTAAAGTTCATCTCCACGATGACCTTGGTCAATGTGGACTTTTCTTGGATGGTTGTAAGGCATTTAGTGAACAACATGAGACGTTGTCCCTACATAAAAGCTGGTGGTTCTGTGACCTCTCCTTAGACTGACTATCCAATAATAGAAGCCTCTCGATGGATGCTAAAAGATTAGGCTTCTTGCTCTTCATGCTCTGCCAGCTCACCCTGCAATCCCCTACCACCTCTTCGGCATTTGGGCACTCTATGCAAAGGTCTTCCCTGTGCTCCTCTTTTTAGGGTTATTTGCAATCAAGCAAAGATCAAGTGTTACTAAGATGCTAATATTTACCATTAACAGATGTATACCATACTCATGACCTTAATTTCGTTAAGTTCTTTAGTTTATATGATTACAGAGTTAGAAAAATTTTCAGGAAAAGTTCCCAAAAAGTGTTTCAGGAAAAATCCTTATGTGCGGCTTATTATAATGGTTATGATTCCTTGGATGAAAAGATTAAGGTTTCTGGCATTACCACAATTGATTTTTCAGTATAACACTTATGGTTTTTAACATTCTTACGCTTATAATATCTTTCGGGCAATAGCAAATTTTGAAAAAGTGATTATGTGCAGCTTATTATAATGGTTATGATTCCTTGGATGAAAAGATTAAGGTTTCTGGCATTACCACAATTGATTTTTCAGTATAACACTTATGGTTTTTAACGTTCTTACCCTTATAATATCTTTCGGGCAATAGCAAATTTTGAAAAAGTGATGGAAGTTTCTCATGCAAGCACCCCCGAACCACCTCCCACCAACGACTAACTTGAACACTCCAAGTTTAAACAGGTTCAAGTGGTACAAAAAACAAAGTGCTAGAGAGCTATATATTGCAAGTTATAGTTGACTACACAGAGCTTAAAGTCGCAAGAGAAAATTTAAACAACTCCCCTAGCTACAAATGATGAAAATGAAGTTTGGACACTATGGGGATCATATATATAGGTTTTGTGCAACCCAATATTGAGTATTCAACGTCGCATCCCACTCAATATTAGGTATGTGATATCGGGGTTTATGGATAAGCATCTCATGGGGGTACTGAGCATAAGAAATGAAGCTCTGTGGTTGATGGAAAGGTTTGAGGTTAGTTCCATGGCTCTGTGGTAAATTTAAAATCATTTGGAGGCATTGGAAGTGTGAGAAGGTGGAGTCATCGATGTGAAAAGCTTTGGAAGAAGCAAGAAAAAGGGTGTTTAAATTGAGGTTGTGAACGAATCAATTTACATGATGAGGGAAAGCATGAAATTTAACAATGAAACACTTGAAAGGTTAAAAATGATGTGGTTGTGTCAAACAAGTACAAGTTACAATAGTTACAAAAGTGGATCCTCCCCAAAGCAAGCTCTAGTCCATAATGCCCTTGTGTAACCACATCTAAAAATGTGTGTAGGCACTAGACGGGTAAAGGGGTTGAATGCAACACATACTTATGCAACAAAACACACATGTTAAAACCACTAATTTGAGATAATAACTCTATGTTACACAAAACCACAAGTTAGGATTAAACTGGTAGCAAGATGAGATAGACTGTAGAAGAGATTGTAGAAATTGGAACATGAGGTGTCTTACCATGGGCAGAATGAACCCATGTGTGTTATTAATGGTAAAATAATCATGAGCCCTTCTTTCCAAGATTCAAACCAAGTCCAAGCCACATTTCAATGACATTGCATCGTTTCATCACTTTGGCTAACAACCATAAGAATATCATAGTTGCAAAGAGTAACATCACTTGGCATTTTGTCCAAAAGAGGAGCTTATTTCATTTCTGACACACAAGTTCTTTTTTTTTTTTTTTTTATGAAAGTTCTGAGAAGCTACCAACCTTTAGGCATGGGTACATGTCTTTCCAGTGGGACCCACAGAAATTATTCAATGCCTTTTGGTACTCTTACTTCCATGTTTTGTTATATCTACAAGGATATAATTACAACCTTAGCAACATGATAGAACATATAGAAGTGGTCAAAGAAAATCCACAAATCCCCTTGATGTCACACCCCTTACATTCCACCTTGGTTATGCACTCTTCTGCCCAGACATAATGATTATTGATTTATTTTTAGGTTGGATGATGAAAAAGAATATCATTATGACCAGTGCAAGAACCTCTTATTAATGGAATGAGTAGATGGATGATGTGGTCTCACTATTTGAATAATCAGTCCCTTATGACTCAACAACATAGAGAAAACCTCACCTCAATGGGCAACATGGTCATTTTATTCACAAGTGAGATTACTAACAAGAAGATGAAAACAACAAATAGAAAAAGTTGAAAAGAAAAGGAAAAATTGTATCAAGAAATGAGAAAATGACAAAAATTTGTAAAACAAAAAGATGGAAAACACTTATGAATTCTAAAGATTAGAATGGGGGGGTGTTTACCCTAGGACTAAACATTTGGCCATGATGAGGATTAACAAGTGGATAGATAGGATCCATGCATGTATAAAACATTGGTAACCATTCATTCCCTAGCCATTGGGTGTCTATTGGTGTTGTAGTGGCTAGGTAGACAAATTGTTGATCACACACTTGATTGTTAAATGTATGGTGGGTCAAGGTATGAGAGGTGTTAACATTATGGATGTTTGGCTCACAATGACACCCTTGATTATGATATGGTATGCATGGATTTGTTGGCCTTCCCATGCTTGTAGATTCATTACTTAAGCTTGGGATTGGAGTAATGGTGGATGGTGGCCCTTGTGAAGGGTCAAAGGATGGTGGTGGCGAAAAGGGAGGCATTGCACCGAATTGGCATTGTGCTAGTTCGGACAATGTGCTTGATCCATCAATATTTTGCTTCAGCTTACGACCTTTCCTAAAGAAGGAACGTTTCCAATGTGATGGTTGAGACCTACCGATGTTAGCATGTCTATGCACATTTACAACACAAGTGGCATTCGTTTGTTGATATTGTGATGCTAAACCTTCCTGTGTTCTTGGTGGTGGCATGTGATGAGGTGGAGTATGAGAATATCAAGGCTAGGATGGATGGTAAGAGGCACGAGGTGGTAATCCCTCCAAAGATGTCATGGGTTGATGGTACTTGGGAGAGTGATAGTGACAATTTGAAGTAGAGGACATAGAACTAGTTGGAGAAACAAGGTGTTGAACATAATATCCATGTAGTTTCGACTGGTAGGAAGGATCTGGCTAATTTGGTGTTGGCCTCTCCCACAACTGTGGTTGTTGCCAGTATGGTTGATGACAGTGTTGAGGCTGGTAATAAGTCCCCCTAGGATAGTACAATTGGTTGTGGGACTATCTATAATTATCTTGTGGAAGAGGAAATTGGTTGTGGGACTGTCACTCAAATAAAACACCATACAATTGACTCAAATCCACGCTACGAGCACTCATTGACTGTTTGCTAAGATTACTGGAGAAAATTGTAAAAGTTTAGCTATAATATTAACCAAATGGTGTCAAATACATGGTAAATGCTCGCATATTTCTAGGCAAATATAGGCATTACATCAACAGACAATGATGTGTTAATGCATTTGGTTATGTCGACGATGATGTGTCAACACAGCTAAGTTATAGCTGATACGATATAGCATCTACGATGTAGCAGCCAACTAAGATGCATTGACAAGGATGCTACAACACAGATGCGACGTAGCATCTACGATATAGCATCTACGATATCTCAACTAACTAATACACTCAACAAAATGATGCTTTATCATATCCCCACAACTCAACTACCTAATCAGGTTTCATCAACTATGAAGGTGCTCTATCCCTTTCTGCATTTGTTTCATGCATATTATAATTGAAAGTTTGGATAGAGTTACAAGTGACAATGCAAATAGAGTGCACAGCAAAAGCAATGATTTTGCAATGATTTTGATGATGCATTACAGATGAAGGATTCAAGTATCGTTGTATTTTTGAATCCATGTTATGCATTTGTCAAATGGCCCATGTGTTTACATATTGTATCCTTGGCAACTTTGTGCATTAAGGATTTCTATGTGAGATGTTAATGCAACGTCTTAAATATTGTTAAGTGGTTATTATTTATAGTTATTCAGGTATAGTTATTCAGGTATACTTATTGGATTATAAGATTTCATACTTTATGTATTAAAGTTGTTAATAGTCATTTTTTTATGCTAAGTAATTCATAAAGAATATATGGTTTTTAAAAAAAAAAATATTGATGCCTCTTAAGTGATTCTATGATTTATTTTATGGTAACTTTTGGGATGTGACACTCACGCTCCACACAAAAGTCAATTTTCAACCCCACTACAAGCCACATTGGACTCACCCTCTATCACAACCTTCCATAGCAGCACAACCTTGACCTACCTCATGTCATCCCCAAGATCACAATCCCCAAGATCATGGTCCTCCAACTGAGATCCAAAACTTGTCACATTTACTAGTTACACCCAATTTTCAGCCTCTTTCTTGCCCAAAACAACTCATGCTAAAGTCACGATTAACTTGCACCTGCTTAAAAAAAAAACATCTCAACCTAGTCGCAACTTCACAAAACTCACAGTTTTGTCACACTTGGCCAAAAGGACAAAAAAGAAAAAAGACTTCCATCAAAACAAGAACTCATTGGTCCTAGTGTGGCTCTCTCAAGAGCCAACATTTAGTATCGAAGCTATGAAACTTGAATAACTTGAAGAAGGGCAAGATGCCATAAGAAGCACCCCAAGTGCTCCATCACCTATGATGGAAAACATGACTTCACCTATTGGACAATGCTCATGAGGAGCTTATTTGAAACTCAATGAGTACAGCAAGGCTTTCAAGAAGTTAATACCTCTCTCAAACTAACAAGGAACCAAAATGAAGACAAAAAAAATGCCTTGGCCAAGATGATCCTATGCACCCTTCACATAAAATTCATTAAGCCCCTTTGAAATCGATAATATACCAAAAATATTTAAAAGATAACTATACAGACTGATTCATGGTACTCACCTTAATCGAAGATAGCATTGTTTAACGTTAAAATTTCAGCTTAAGAAGCGCATGTTTCAAAGAGGTTTGCCCTTTCACTGTTAGCATTCCACTGCACTATCGGAAGCAATCTGCACTACGAAACCTGCAATTTAAACTACATATGTAACAAACATGCGCTGAAACTAATATAACCTTCCACTAACTTTACGCGTCTGCAAAAATAGTACACAACCATTGCCTAGTATATACCATGTGGATGTATTATCTCCCTAGTATGCAGGGGTGGATATAATCATAATTAGACCGCATCGGCTGTCCAAAAAAAGAGCATTAAAGTTTCCCCAATTTCGTTCTTATCATCGATAACTAAAATACTAAGGTTTCAGATAACTTCGGCACACGCAGGTTCGTGCCTTGGAAACTTGAAAATTTGTAATCGCTTATCACATCAATGGCTTACTCTTAAACATATAGAGATACAATGGAGTATTGTTGTACACTACATGCCTGCAACCTTAACGTCATTTGAAAATTACGTTGAATCTTCAAGATGTCCCCACAATCAAAGTTGGAACTGCTTCCTTCACCCTACATTGAAAGGCATTTCATTGCATTTGATCAAA
The DNA here is from genome assembly GCA_015680685.1 of Gnetum montanum. Classification (NCBI taxonomy): domain Eukaryota; kingdom Viridiplantae; phylum Streptophyta; class Gnetopsida; order Gnetales; family Gnetaceae; genus Gnetum; species Gnetum montanum. The sequence goes on from MNCI01015153.1 coordinate 29,322, forward strand.
GTTGAAGCACATCGCTGATGCTTCCCAAGTATAAATACCGTGACCCAAAAATCAATATCAATATTTCAAAAGCCATTATCTTCCGTAATGTTCTTGTAGTGGATTACTCAGTTAAGTTTGCCATGTTTGGGCTTTCCGTAAACTGAATATGTGAACTTGGAACTATACATTCTAGTTGGTACTGTGATGTGCTACAAAAACAAATGAAACTCCGAAAACAATAGGGCAACCAAAAATTGGATTACTTTTGGACCAAAAAAGTCGGTCCAGAACGGCATCCATCTCGATATGCATCTTTAGCAAATTCCTATCCATCAAGTTTTAGTTCAACTGTAAGATACAAAAAGAATGACAAAAATACAATATTTTCATTATGACAAGGTAAACTTGTCTGCGGAACTGGTAACGAAGATACATTGTCCATATCATCAATCTCCTGTGAAACATCTTCAGGCAACTAGCTTGATCACAGAGACCCATCGATACCTGCCAATAGCAGCATCTTCCCAAGGAATTTCTTAGGAAGCTATAGCTTCAGCTGTATTCACAACAAAACATAAATTGTACCTTAGAAAACAATCTCATTTTTCTGTTAGAAACTCAAGAAGGAGCTACCTCATTTCTGCTCAAGTGATGGTAACATTAAGGATTATCTGTATAAACTCCATGCAATGCCAATATGCAATACTGGCAGATCAGTCGCCCCAGTCTTTTAAACTTACATACCTGTACAATATGGTACAAAGGCATGGGACCAACGTCTGGATCACCCGCCAATAGGATAAAAGGCTTCTTCTGCAGAAACCTATTACTTCGGCCAGCACCCAACATTCTTCACATTGGGGATGATGTTGGAGGATCTACATAAGGGCTTCCTAAACTATGTGATTTCTGTATTCCACTATGCCCTGGCCGCTGCTGCTGTTGTGATAATGATTGCGGCTGTTGTTGGGATTGCCATTGAGCACCCATTTGCTGAGAAGCCACTGCGACCACTCCTGGATGACCTCCTGCAACATTCGGAGCATGGGTTGATGCAACTGAACCTAAATATTGTCTTTGAGTGGCTCCAGTAATAGTTGTTGCGTGAGATAACATGCTTGAAGTGACAGGTGCTTGCAAAGCCGTATTACTATTCAAAGAAGGATTTATCCCTGATGAATTAGTTGTAGATGATATCATTGGACATGAAACATTACCATGATTTTGTAAGCTGCAGGCCACACTTGCTTGTGGATGGTTCTGTACAGTGGCTTTCCACTGCAATGTATTCATGGACGTGGCATTCGAATTCACTGTAGAACCAAGAGGCACAGCAGAACTTGAAGAGGATGGACTCCCAATATTTGCCCCAGCCTGGTATGTTAAATGTGCTGGCTGCAATGGTATTTGTGTTAAGCCTTGATCTTTCTGTGGACCCTTGTTTATCTGGGAGGATGGCTGCACTCCAGCATCAGGTCCTGTTTGGCGTGATGGTACCTTTCGATGGGATGGCTGGGACTGTAACAACTGTCTCTGATGGTGAGATGAAGAGATTGCTGACGATGTGGGTGCAGAACAGGAAGGCTGTTGGGAAGCAGGCAACTGAGGCTGTGAAGCATCATGACCTATTTGATGGCTTTCTGTTGCTAAAGGAACATGTTGTTGATGGTTGCCTATTTGTTGTGACAAATGTCCCTTCTGCTGATGAGGAAGAGGCATGCTTTGAGGCAGGTTCCCTGGAAGCTGACCAGGATTTTGTCCTTGTTGGCCTGATTTTGTTCCTGTAAAAACCCTTTGTGATTGCCCAGAATGGGCATTGTGCTCCCCTTTATCAGTATGTTGGTTTGCAGGTAAAGAACTTTGTGACATGTTAACTTGACCGACCTCTACAGAAAGATTTTGTAATACCATTCCTCCTTCCAAATTCTTTGTCACTTTGCCTTGTGATTGACCATGTGTTTGATGTTTATGTTGCTGATGTTGTGATTGGTGTTTTTGCTGCTGTTGGCGTTGTTGAAGCTGCTTCTGCACTTGATTAGACTGACCGGGAGATTGTGCATTTTGTCCCAATGTCTGAGAATGATGCATGTGTCGCTTCTGAGAAGCCTGTAACATAGAATTGGTTATGACTGAAGCACCTGGTTGCTGGTGGATACTTGGGTTTGCTAGGGCAGAAGCGCCTGTTTGCTGGTGCAAAGTTGGAGGTGATTGTGTTTTTGACTGTTGCGGTAAACTACTATGCTGATGCTGCAGCACATGTGGAATAGGATGGGGTGGCTGGTGACAATGATTAGGAAGAGATGGAACTGCATGTGGTGCTTGTGAAAGAGGACCGGTCTGTGTTTGTGTAAGTTGAGATCCATTTGGAGAAAACGGTGACTGAAGAAACTGTTGACGAATCTGTGAGTGAAGCATATATGCATGACGCGGATGCAAATTGGTGTGTGCCTGTGGAATTGGATGTTGATGTGGACTAGGAAAACTTGGAGCTGGTGAAGAAACCATCTGATTAGAGAAGGAACCAGTCTGATTATTGAATGACGCTGGTACCTGGCCATTCCCTTGGGCAGCTTGTAACTGAAGCTCTTGCATGAAAATCTGTCGTTGTTGATCCTCGGATGACTGGCCCGGCTATAGAGCAGATCCCCAAAAAACAAGGACAAAAAAATATTATATAAGAAAACGTAACAATCATATGAGAACAACATTTCAAAGTTGGCCAGAAAATTCAAGTGTAATGGAGGCATGTGCACATCGTTTTGTATACCACATTTTTTCCAATAATTTAGGAGACAACCAAGCTAAAATAAAATTGCATCATCCGTCCCTTCAAAATATAGGTGCATGACATATACTCGAAGATAACGTTCCCAATTTCAACTCAACTGTGGGGACCTAGATCTTAAAATGTATATACAAGACATAAAGCCGTTAGGAGTTATATCAAGGAGAAAAGCATATTTAAACTACTTCAGTGATGTTCTCTATTTTCTTCTTTTTTTTAATTACCTTCTTAATTTTCTATTTTCACGTCATCAAAGATAACATCATACTGTGGCTCAAATGTCCTGATTTAGAGAAATTTACAAGAGAAATTAGTTTTTGCGTACAATAAAAATGAATTATTTCAAGACAACTTACTCTAAGCATTTGCAGTGAATCCCTGGACCTAGGTACCAGATGTCCTTGACCAGCCACAGACCCAGAATTTATTGTGTTGCTTGCATGTAAACCACCTGGACCACATGGGAGTATATTGTTAAGCCCTGAAGGAGCCATACTTAAAATAGGAGGAGATCCCAACCCTGGGAATCCTGGCCTGGATAATGCCATTCCTCTATTCATTCCTGAAATCATTCCTGTAATATTTTCTTCAATCAGAACCCAACAATCACGATCAATTGAAATGAAAGCAAGCTAGAAATATAGAAGTACCATGTGCTGGTAAACCTCGACCTGAGACCATCTGATTATATTTCTGCATGCGCTGTTGCTCTTCCATGTTGACAGACGCAGCTCTTGGTGGTGCAAATCGCTGTTGAACATCTCTGATAAAAAAGTACCTTTATGTGAGTAAATTTATACAGAATTTCAATCAACAATGCCTATGCTAGTCCAATGTTACCTTGAAGTTGTTGCGGCATTCAATGTAGCAGATGAAGCTACAAAATTCGAATTTAGGGGCACAGTGGCTGCTCCTTGAACTGGAGGAATGCCAGCTGATGCAGGTTGAACTGCAGAAATAGGTCCCAACGGATTGAGCACCCCAAATGTATTTCCATGTGATGTTGGGAACTGACAACCTTGTTCTGTGTTTGCTACAGGTTCATCAGATAGATCTAGAGGCCTTGATTCAAAATTAAGAAGAGTATCAGAAACAAAAGGAACTTTTCTCGAGCATTAATGACATCCATTAAAGACATATGATACAAGTCCATTGACGAATCAACTTACGTTAACGGTCCTTGTAAGTGTGCAGTTGCTTGTAAATGTGAAGGATGGACTGGAACACATTTCTGTTCTTGACTTTCATTCTGTTGAAATGAAATAATATCAATCTGCATGTCCTTGATATACTTAGATAAACCTTACAACAGCTGTACAATGATTTTGAACTCTGTTTAGTATTTCAGCAAACCCAAGTGATAACTTGATTTCACTATTTCTTTTTTCTTTTATCCCAATTGCATCTCAAAGCTAACGTTCTCACTTGAGAAAATTTCAAACACATCCCACAAAGAATGTAAGTTTATTTAACCCTTGACATCAGAAAAAAGTAACTATCCAACACTGACACTAAACCCCATTAAAGCAACTAACAAGAACCCAGAAAATAAACTTCGATACAAATCAACAGGAAATAACACGCTCAAAATGGAGACTTGCCTGGAACTTCTTTACACGATGCGTCTGTCCTGCTTGAACAATTTTTTGAAAGTGTGTCTTAAGTGTCTCTTCTTCCATAGGACCCTGTACACGCTGAAGCAGCATTCTAGCACTGCCCTGAATAATCTATATACTATTCTAATAAGTGTGTGTGTGTGTAAGGAATACATCATTGTGTCAAAGTCGACAATAATAAGCTTTTATCATAACAGCCTTCTTGTAGCTTTATGCAAATTTTAAAAGAAAAAGAAAAATTAAACTTTTAAGATATTGACAAACAAAAAGGATCAAACAGCAATGCAGGTAAAATAAAGATGGTTATGGACCTTTGGGATCCCAGGCAAGGCAGTATGCTGTTGAGATGAACCAGAGTCCTCTGGACTTTCACCGCCATCTCCACCCGTCCTCTCCAAAAGACATTTGTGACGCTCCTTGCATTCTTTCGGTTTTCGAAAAATTGACTGCAACAATAAAATTGGATGAACAAAACAAAGTTGCACATCAAATACCACAAACCTTTCAACAGAAACTACTATGTCAAGCATTCGTTAAATGTTGAAAACAATGAAAACAACTCGGCTTATAGAAGCAAGTTCAACCTTTATTTGCAAGCTAAAGTTTATCATGTCACTAACGAATTCCCAGTTATAGCCAAAGTCATGCACCAGCACAACAAGTGCCTGAACTTTGCAAAGGACAAACATATTAGAAGGTATAACAGATAATGTCAAATGTCAAACATATTAGAAGCTATAACAAATAATTATATGTATTGATAATCACCTGGTCTTCAAATGTTGACCATGGTATACCCACCCCCAAATTGTTAGATACAACCTGAAATTTCAGTGTGAAACATTACAATCTTATTTACAAAATTGGAATTTCCAGCAATGTAGTTGCGATTATCTGCTATTAGTTTATATGTTTCTTATTTGGTAAACTGAACAGTCAAATCCTAAGAAACTTATAAATTCAACAAATACCTTTCCGCTACCCTTGCTCTTCTTGCCTCTATCACGGCCAGTTATTACTTTAATCAACTTATTTGAATTTGACATGTTGCTTAGTTGAGAAGCACCTGGAGAGGCAGCTGAGACACTTGCTGGAGTACCAATTTCAGGGGACATATCTGAGATTTGCTTGGAAAATTTCTGCTTCTTAGAAACGGACTGACCAATCACTCCTTGTGAGTTTCCAATTTGGTGATCCAAGGGAGACCCTACTTTATTTAAAGATTTAAGTTTAAAAAAAATATTGAGAAAGACATGTCATTAAAAACATCAATGAAACCAAATATATATCAGCATTTCATCAGACAGGACCACCTGAAAGATTTGTTGTTGAGTATGCTTGACTGTCTAGCTTACGCTTAGGTTGTTCTCTCTGCACAACAAGTTTCAATGATAAAGAACTCGGAGAAAGAATGCACTGTAATGCTAGGACTAACAAAATATCACCATAAGAGAAGACACAATTATGTTATTTCATAACCACTAGATCTGCACACCAATGTTTAAAAGTTAAATTGATGATTTGACAAATATCTCAGTTCCCACCATGCTGACTGAAGAGTCTACCTCTCTGTCAACTACAGATGGATGGATAATAACATTTCAAGAGCTTGCTAAAAAAATTTCTTTAAGTTATGCAAAATATTTTCAGGAAAAAGTGAAGTTTCATCATATGCATAGGTATGAAAACATCTAAGTTTTTTGTCTTGCAACATCATTTATATATTTTTTGCTGACCACTATGCTGACATCCTATTCTCCAAAACATAGACAATTGATTCATCTGCTCTTATAAAACTGCTCAAAAAGAGAATAGACCCCACAGTCGAGCAGGATTTCAACCCAGACTACCCACATTTTTTTGCTGGGACTTCTCTCACAAATTTCCACTAATCTAATTAAAATATGAACACCCTGTAAAGAAAACATTATGCATAGACATTATCTCTTTTGTTCAATTTCTCCGTATTATTATATCTACTAGTGGGCTTATAAAATCTAAGGTTCCGCTGCTTGTCTTTCTCTAAAGAAGATATTGTTAACATTGGATACTATCACATCTAAAAACAAACATGCATCATATCTGGATAACTCTCCAATATTAGCACGTAAAAGGCACCTGATCAAGTGAAGAGGTAACATCCTGTTGCCATTTGGTTTCATAGTCAATCGACTACATGAAAATTATGAAATACATTAGATTTTAATAATTGAACAGAAACAAAGTAGTAACAAATTCATTTTCAATGGAAATAATGGTTCTTACTTTAGCGGAACCTAAGTTTCCAACAGTATCCATTGGAAACGAAGATGTTGTTCCCAGATGCTTTGACTTTTTCTTCTTTTTGGATTTTAAAGAAGTGTCATCATTATCAAAGTGCCATCGCTTGGCACAATTTACAACAGGATCCACATCCATATTTTTGAGAGGTTGAGATGATCCAGATAGTGTATTAAAGTCATCTTGAAGTGAGCTAGTATCCCCACTTGATGCATCAGTTTTATTTGCAGGACCAGAAACTCCAGTTGTTCCTCCACTATATGTTCCTGCAGCACGTTGCCTTGCAGCAACAGTTGAACTTCGGATACGCTTTGTTGGAATACTGCAAATGTTTAAATTTCCTGGTGGTAAGTTCCTCTTTCCATTGACAGTTGAAGGAGTCAAAATATTTGTATCTGCTTTGTTTAACTCGTACAATTCACATCCTGGATTTCTCCCTACGTAAGACTTGGGCATGGATGCCTTCATTATGCTCTTTCTTTTCTTACGAGCTTTTGCAGCTTTGCTGCCATCAAATGCACCTGGAAGGTAAGGCAATTTTGTATCATCTTCATCTCCGTAAACGTTCTTCTCTGAGGGTGAAACTCCTGAATGAGAATGTGTATCATCAGCATAATCAGAGAACCCATATTTGAACTGCCCTAATGCTTCATCGCTTCCTTCAATACCTGCTTGAGCATCATGAAAAGTCCAAGATGCTGTGCTTTCATCCCACCTCATGTCCCCATGTTTCTATATTAAAGAACTTGATATTAGAAATAACAATCGTATGCGTAACAGAACAAATTATTGTTTTTGAAAACATGTTCTCAAAACTGATTTGTGAAGCATATAATATGTGAATAAAACTCTTACTTCTGAGGCCAAATATGATTCAAAACTGCTCAAGTAGGCTTCCATTGCTCCCTTCGGAGCTGTATAAAATAAACTCTCCTGAAAAAAAGTTTGACACAAATAGTAACTTTTTAAGAAAAGTTTCAGCCAAAAAAGAGAGATATTTGAAAACGTCAAATGCACATGCCATAAACTCTCCAGTTTTGATTGTGTATGAAAACAACATTTTCAATTGGAACTAACAAGGCTATTATCTTAACACTTAAAAATGGTGTGGCTGTAATACCTCAGGGTAATGATCCTCCCAAGCAGCTGAAAAAATTCCGACATCTGATGCCATATCGGAAGTCAATGTAGCTTCTGTTTGAATTGGAACATCAATTTTCCTCATATACATTAAAACTCGCATTGCGTAGTGTTGCAATGGTGATTTTTTACAAAATTTATCCCCCGTCTCTTCTGAAGTAGATGGCTGAAAATGGTTTGTTCATATTAAATAAAAATTCATATAATTACATATATTTTAAGGAGAAGAAACAATAACAAACAATATATTATCACAGATCCTTCAAAATAGGCCTCAACACTTCAAAGTATGTTTCAAAAGATAGCAAAAACGATTATTTAGAATATAGCTACCTTTTAACTAGACTTTTGAAATATTTTTCAATAAGATACAAATAAGAGTCAACATATACTCATATACGTAAACCCAGCATTCCTATGATTATTAAAAGAGGCTCTTTTAAAACTGTATTCTGTCATTATTGTATATGAAAATCATGGATAATAAATATGATCCAAGACCACTAATATACATCCAACAAGAAATGGGTAAGCATTTAAAAATACACAAACAAAATATACTGAGCTCCTATAATAGAACCTGACACGTTAAAATTGTTTGTTGTTGATAAACATAAGATGCACGTATGTTAGCAAAAGATCAAAAAAATAACACCCTTAAAAAGCGACTACATACCACCTTGGAATCCCAAACTTCAGGATGAGTTACTTTGTTCACATCATTCACCGGCCTCCTGTCACCATGCTCAATACATTCACACCATGGAAGATTGTTAGCATCATGCCAATATTTTGAGATAGATGAAGCTAACAATCTGGTCTGTTTGTATTTAATTTCCTTCAGATTAAATTGTTCTCCACTTATTTTGTTTGCCACCCATCGACTAACTTGAGCAGCAGCACTCATCTTCCAAAGCCTCTCCTGCTTGTTGATTCAAGGGTGTTAGAAACAACATGACAGGAGAACTGTTAAAGAAAATGCAATAATATTATGTTACCTGCATGAAATCATTTGCCATCCAAGCAATTTCTGAAAGAACATAATCCCAATGTGATATTCCTTTTCTAGGCTCTTTTGCCTTCTTTTCAAGGCTTTCTATATACTTTAGACGTTTTACCTGAAATTTTAAAAATGTGTAAACCATGAAATATGAACGTATTGCAACTAGTAGTTTTACCAGAGACTGCAGGTGCATAGTAAAAAATAAATCCTAACAAACCAATGTACCTACATTGATGCTTTTAGACTTCTCAACCAAAACATTGTTCTGTAGTCTTTTGGCTGAAGCTACAGACACCCGTTTCTGATTCTGTTTCTCTACATGCCCATCAGAAACTTTGTTCTTTATATTAACAGATATGCTTGCAACCTTGGGTGCTAATCCTTCAGCAGAATTTTCGGTATTAGCAGTACCATCCAAATGATAATCACTTTTACTATCCTTTGTAGATGTAACTTTTGACTCTTCTGTGGTATCCTGACAAACTGGGATATTAGAAGGCTCATTTTGAACAGCAGTTCCTATTTGAGAGCCTTCTTCACTTCTGACATTTAAATCAGAATTCCCTGATACTTGCATTTCAGCATGTGGTTTGTCTCCTCCATTTTCAGCAAAATCATGGGCAGGTGTCCCAGTCTCTCTTACTGTGTCCATGCTAGTCTCTCTTGTCGTCTCCATGCTAGTCTCTGTTGCTCTCTGAGATATGACAGCTTTCTCACTCTCAACATGCTGACAAAGAACCTCCTGAGCACGAGTTAAATTGTTTTCCGATCCATCTGTACCACATAGATTCGCTATGACTGTAGTATGGCCATTATTGACATCATCTACTTTATCCTTTAAATAACTTTCTTCTTTATTCCTGCAAATAGATTGCTCTTTACTCTGCTCGGATGTTGCTGCATTTGCAATAGGCAATTGTGTGTCTACTTTGTCATGAACCTGATATGAATTTTGAGCATCAGAATTAGAAAACGCTTTTGGTTCTGAAACTTGTTTTGATGTTGTAGTGTGATTGGTATCTAACTCTTTAAAAGATCGCTCACATTGTGACTTTTCAGAATCTAAACCTACATTGGCAATCAAATTGTTCTCTTCTGTGGGGTGTGTAGAAACATCAGTAGAAGCTTCCTGTCCATGTGATTCGCTCAAATGTGTTCCCTCGTAATTTTTAGGTACAAATGCAATTAACATTCCATTCTCCTCATGGACATCAGATTTTGAAGTAATACCCAATTTATGATCAATGCCTTTGTCTAACTGTGTCTCAACCTCAATATTTTTCACTTCTTCACCCTTGATACGTGTGAGTAAGTTTTGCGACTTATCTTCAGAACCAAATTTAATGGGCTCTTTTACTGATGAATTTCCAGAAGACCGATTTGATCTGTGCCTGTTTCTTCTTGCATAACCTTTAACTCCTATGCGAAACCCCCCTGAGTCTTCTGATTCTTTTATGTGAGTTTCTGTTTGACTTCCTTCCAGTTGAGAGATCTGTCCATCTTGCACAACAGGTCCTTTGTCCTCAAAAGAAGGTGTAGCCCTGTCAGTGACTGCAGTTTCTATGTCACCAGCAAAATTGTCTCCTGTATTTAAATCCCTACCCAGTAGAGTCTCAGGTCTACCATTGCTTTCTGCAGATTCTCTGTTTGGTGATGCATTTAAGGCAAAGCTACCTTTTCCTTCACTGCCATTTTACAATTAGAAATAGTCCTTAAGTACAAGCATGTCAACAGAACTTGTTATAGCATGCATGCAATCACTTCCAAAACAAGGAACAAAAATGCAAGTAAACATGCAATTGTTACAGAATAACCTTGTTAAATTCTGCTCCGCCAGTGGGTCTGTCTGGGATGAGGAGAAAAACCCAATTTTGAAATCCAAAGGATTACCTCCCTGTAAAAATTGTTAAGATAAACATGATATCAGTTATAGACAAAACTAAAAATATTTGTTATGATAACACTACTAGAATTATTGATCTATAAAGAGAAGACATAGCAACTCTTAGGAGGATAATAGCCATCTCTATCTGTGTGGTTGAGTGTTTGTACCTTCTCCAGAAATTCCAACTCTCTCCTCCTCTCCTCACGAACAACAAACTCTTGCCTAGACATAGGCAAATCTCCAATCAATAAATAATCAAAAGAGGACAATGAAATAATTAATACAAAAGGAAACAAATAACACCTGAGCTCTTCCTGTGTCTTTTCAATGGCTGCACGGCGTGGAGAGGGCTCATTATCTACACCCACTCCACAACCAATGCCCTCGCCCATGGAACCCTGTTCTGCATTGACCACCAGCTTAAACCCAGGTTTGGGTGCTGAAACCTGTTCCCAATTACACTTCACAAACAAACACAAACGCAGAAACAATAACATATAGGTCCATAAGTTACGCAATGTTCTCTCAATGCACCATCAATCCACACCAAAGAAAATACCTATATCATCAAAATATTTCACTGTTAGCTTCAAGATAAAACTGTACGAGGATAAGAAACATCATTTAGGAGACAATAAAGCATTAATCAATATAAATTAACAAAGGCCCTAAAAAATTTAGAAGAAAACACGTAGAAAAGACTAACAAAAGGATTAATAAGCAAATACGTTAAGCCTTCAAAACATTAACTCGAGAATCACCACCTTGATCATTATTAGATATACAAAAATACCAGTAACTGTGTGCTTTTTTTATTTTTGACCAAGCATGTGTGCAATTATTTAACAACATATGCATTTAATATCCATAGAACATGAAAAGAATCCAGACAAAAAAAAACCAAAATGTTTTTTTTTTAAAGAACACTGTTACTGTCTTCTAAATACATATTCTTACAATAATGTTACGGTTATCAGCACCCAACCAGCATAACTAACAAAAGCAACCAAAAAACACATACACCTTAAACTTCTTACAAATTACTGTCAATTTGCCAGGAATGAATCAGCTAACAACAGAAGTTAATTGTCCAAGGTCTGTCACATAAAACATTTCAAGATTCAACAATCAAATAATGTGCTGACATAAACAACATATTGAAAAGGTTTCTGATCTGGTCATGATATTCGGTTTTATTGATGCGTTAAATTATTATTGTATTTCCTGTGCATTATGGCCAATATTGTTAGCACAAATCCTTGTATCTAACTGGATTGGTTTTGTGACCGTACAGATTATGCACATTGAGAGCTTGCTTTCATTTCACTTGAATTCCCCATCAAATGACACCCATGAGATGTAGGCACCATGGTCTTAAGTTACGTTTTATTTTCTTCTTTTCCATTTTTATTAAAGTTGTAAATATTAAGTAATCCTGCAAAGAAACTACACACAATAGATGATTTCCATATTCAAAAGACGAGAGAATGTTCAGGATCTCCTTGACAAGTTGTTTCTTGTAATGATCTCTGTACACTTAAAAATGTTTTTAAAACATCTATTCAAACAACCATACAGAACCAATAATGAAGGCTCCATCAATTCTTGTTAGTTGTTGGCAAGCTGCAATCCTCAGCAAATATACCCACCTAAACTCTTCCCTCTGATAGATTATGCAATGCAAATAAGTGCAATGAGAAGTGTATTTTTGTGAAAAGTGATCTAAAATGGTGCATATATATCAGCCTAACCAAATCACTGCTCACTAGCCGTACTATAAATTTGAATTTGAGATAAACAGAGTTCAAATTTTGAAGTCTTGCAAGATTCCTGGCATTAAGGACTAAAATAAGAAACCATGCAAGCCATTCAAATTCCCAGGTCCATGTGCATTTCGCATGTTAACCCGTGGAAACGTAACCAAAAGGACCCCACCAAAGCAAAATTCCGTTAACAACTTAATCAATACACCTCAATTTTACACTCAGCATTAAGAATAACAAAAATGCAGACACCAACAGAGTAGCAACCTGGGAACAAAAATTTTCAGACTCGCACCAAACGCAAAGGTCAAAACAACTAACGCATGCACGCATCCATGCCAAGAACAAAGAAACTACAATTCGACCAGAATTTGACATTAAAGCTAAAAAGGGTGTAACAGCAAGTACACAACTTCAATTCGCACGCATTCATAAAGCTCGTTCACCTTTACGCGAGAAAATATTCAGGCATCATCGAAAGAACTATAACAAACCCAGCAAACGCTCTTTCCACAAGCCCTATGAGCTCCTAGCTCGGAAACGCGGAAGCCCTAAGCGTGCCCTAGAAACGCCAAAAACCCTCGAAATTCTCGCGATTCCGCGGGAAAACACGCAAATAAAAATACAAAATGTGTCCAATTTGGAAAGCGTACCAAATTAGGGCAGAAAAAGGATGTGGCTGCAAGCTCGCGTGCAGCAATTGGAGCGATCGAAAGTGCGCGGGGGCAAACTGCAAAAAAATGCACGCTGCCAAAAACCCTCGCCAAGTCGCAGAATGTTCTGTTTTTTCGCTTTGCTTATGCTTGTTTCGATTGGATTTGGTATAATGCGCAAACGAGGGTTTCGTAAAATCAAGCCCAAGCCTAAGCCTAAGCCTATGCCCGCTTCTGCTTCCGCTGATGCTCTTGTGTTCGTTGTTTTTGTTATTGTTGCCGCTCCTCTTCGCGCAGTCTGGTTTTCGTTTTTAAGTTTTTTCCTTTCTTTTTCCCCTTAATTTTTCCCTTTTTTCATTTTGCATTTGCAGGAGGATCTCTGTATTGATTTGAACACACTGAGCTGCATGTTTCCAAGTTTTTGACAAACAAGGTGTTGGTGTTGGGCTTTTTGCACCGGGTTGCTAATCTTGTGACCCAACCAAGCAAGCTATCTTAGTGGTAAGAATTTTAGAATGGATACAAACAAGGTGTTGGTATTGAGCTTTTTGCACCAGTTGCTAATCTTGTGAGCTAACCAAGAAAGCTACAGCTGCTGCTTATCTTAGTGGCAAGAATTTTAAAATGGATACAAACAAGGTGTTGCTGTTGGGCTTTTTGCACAGGTTGCTAATCTTGAAAGCCAACCAAACAAGCTACAACTGCCACTTATCTTATTGGTAAGAATTTTAAATGGATACAAATAAGGTGTTGGTGTTGGTGTTGGGCATTTTGCACTAAGTTGCTAATCTTGTGAGCACCAGGTTGCTAATCTTGTGAGGCAACCAAGAAGCTACAGCTGCCACTTATCTTAGAGGTAAGAATTTTAAAATGGATACAAATAAGGTGTTGGTGTTAGGTTTTTTGCACCAGGTTGCTAATCTTGTGAGCACCAGGTTGCTAATCTTGTGAGGCAACCAAGAAGCTATAGCTACCACTTATCTTAGTGGTAAGAATTTTAAAATGGATACATTGGGTCACACATTCCATTTTAGTATAATACAGAGTTAAGATCAAATTTTGTAAAACAATTCAAAAAATTAGTAAGCTCTTGAGTAGATATTTAATAAGGTCTCAACAAAAGTAATTAGATACATTTAGTTTATATTTAACTTAACGTAGTATTATGTTATACCTATGTTCTATCACAACTCTCTATTAGTTGTACGATACCTATGCTCTATTAAAACTCTATGTAAGTTGTAGGACCTAAGGATACATATGGTTTCAATTCCAAAAACCCCAAGTGTCCGCATATATATTTATTTCTAGATTTTGAAATGGGCAAGGTAGGAATGAACAATTTACAAATACATTATCCTTCAATATTCAAATTAACCTAAAACTTACTTTTTAACAATATTTACCCTAAGACATATAGTCAAATTAGAACTTTAACAAAATTGAAGCCATAACTTGGAAATTCCAAATCAAGAATCTCACCACTAGGCTAATTACTCATTGAAACTTTAGGAGTGGGGGGTTGTTGGAACTCCCAAGATATATAATCCAATTAGAACTTTATAACTCGACATTACCCACTATAATTGAACCCATGACTTAGAGATTCCAATTTAATCATCTTACCACGAGGCTAACACCTCATTGAAGCTTTTGATTATATGTACATCACGCCATAAATTCAATATAATACTTTAGTAGAATTTAAGTCAAACATAATGGTGCTTGAAGTGCATTTTGAACTTCCAACCTATCACAAATAAAACAGTAAGAAAGATACAGTATCATTTAAAGTATTACTTTGATCTCTATGTCATGTTTCCATTGCACTTGCTACATACCTAATTATCCATACATAGCAATAAAGTTAAATTTTGGAACAATCCCCAAAATTTCTCCATGTTTTCTCAAATGGTCAATGTGTTAAACTTGGTAGCAATAAAGTAAAATACTATATGAATTACAACTAAAAAAATTGAGAGTAATTTAGAAAAGTAAAGGAGAGTATCAATTCCTACATAAGAAAAAAGAAGGATAACCCTTCTCCCCTTTTACCTCTATCTTTCCTCTATTCAAAGAAAAAACCTTAAACTACAAATAAAGGCCTCCAAATTCAATATAAAGCAAGCTAATGATGGTTGGTTCAAGTGATTTGTTCATTGTCTTGTTAGGGTATCAAACCCTATATATATATATATATATTAAAAATAAAAAATCAGTGTGTTAAAGCAGAGGAGTACTGTAAAGAGGAAAAACTCCAAATTAATAAAAAGGAAAAGTCTAACAAGTTTGGAGATACCTTTTCAGGTTTTTGTCCTTACAACCAATTTTAAAAAACCTCTTATCGAGGGTAGGAAATTTGACATTCCATGTTAAGATAAACATTTGATGGAGGGGGAGGATGCCCCTACCTTGTCAATAGAATCAACATTATCAAAAGATATCATCTCCATATCTTGACCAATAACTATAAATGAATTTTTGGTAGTTAAAATATCTTGAACATATTGTCAATTTTGAAGATTTGGCATTTTATCACAAATGGATAGACTTCTTCGACATTTTTTATTATGAAAAACTATTTGGAAACCATTTGAATCAACAAGAAGTTTCTATGAGATCTTAGGAACAAATATTTATCTCCTCTTAGTAATTAAAGAATTACTTGAAATTGATTTGACTAGAACCTTCCTCAAAGATATATTTTGTTGAATAACATTAAAAGAAAAAGGTGAGCTAACTATTAAAACATCAATAGAAGAAATCATTGCAAGATCTATAGCGTTTGTAGAAAAAACCTTAGCAGGATCTACAACATTTGTAGAAGAAATCTTAAAAGTGCTTATAGTAGCTTGGTGCTAACATGCTTTCATAACCTTTTTTTGTAGCTTAATATGACACAAATCAAACATATGACCCTCTTGATGACAATAGTAATATGAAATTGGAAGATTATAATAAAAAACCTTCTATGTGTAATTAATTTTGCTAGCATGTAGAAGAATTTCTCACTTAAGTGAATCAAGATCCACTTTAATCATATATTGAATTCTATAAAAACCTCTACCTATAGTCCAATTTGAGAGATAATATCCCTTTCAACTTTTTTCAAAAATTAATGGAAGATTTAGCAATTCAACAAAATAAGGAACCCTTTGAAATCCAAAATATGGTATATTTAAAAAGGAAGTGAACTTTCAAATAATTAATAAAGCATGACGATGATTGAAGATACCAATATCAATGGCCTCAAAAACCATTGCAAAATCAACAAATTCTACCAACAAAAATGAGTTTGACAAATAGTGTGCATGAATAACATCTAATTGTCAGTCTTTCCAAATTAGATTTAAATGACCCAAAAAACCTGGGGAATGAGGTAAATAACCCAAAATTTGTACAAAAACATACCTTCCAAAAATTTCCTTAGTAATAGATTCAAATAAATCATTATGTAACTCGTAGAATGATAAAGAAGCGATGGATCTACTTGAAGGATCACCTATTGAATCCGGTGGCATTACCTATAATTCCAAATAGATTCACTAGAGAAATATTAGATCCATTAAAAAAATCAAATTTGCTGAAGAAACATTAGATCCATTATTCATATCAAAATACAAATAAAGGCCTACAAATTCAATACACAGTAAGTTAATGATAGTTGACTCTAATAATAAGGTGTTAGCTTCATAGTAAGACTCTTGATTTAAAAGCTCCAAGTCATGGGTTCAATTTTCATGAGCAATGTTGAGTTACAAAGCTCTAATTGAACTATATATCCTGGGGTGTACTTATATTACAATTATTTGAGAGTTCTAACATCCCAATGATAATTGGCTTAAATAATTAGTTCATTATCTTATTAGATAAGAGGTTAGTAATTTGAGTCACATGTGAGGCATCATTATATATAATTATTGAGGTATCCTACTAGCTATATGTATTAGGTTGTGCCTATAGTTAAATTATTTCAGAATCTATAAACAAACATCCACCTTCCTCAAAACTATGGGACTTTTAAAGCTTTTCTTTCTTAATTTCTCTTATCTATGTCTTGCTCTCCCTCATTCTATGTTACTACCCTAGAATTCTCAAAGTTCATTTCAAATGCTGATTTCATAACCCTCACAATGCTCCCTTAATGAAGATTCTTCTTAAAATTGTTGGGTCTTTCCTTTTTGTTGTTTTGAAGTTTCTCCTCTTTCCCAATAGCTCAATGGTATAGCAAATGACTATTAATTGATTTTAGTCATGCTTTGAATCTTTATTTTTAATATATTTATATTTTGGGATTAGACACTAATGAGCTACGAGCCGCAATGTCTATAAATAAGAGGCGGCTTTCCCTATTTTAGACACTTAGACTTAGACCCTTAGCCAAACTATAGCAATTTTACCATTCCAGAGTTAGAATAATTTCCATGTGCCAGCAGTAGGAGTCTTAAAGTGAACGGATCTTTATTCGAGCAAATTGTACCTGAGCACACATTTGTGTATGGCAATAAAGACAAACTTTATGATAAACCTTACAACATATGGACTAAGCTAAATAGTAATTAATTATTGTTGAATGTTTAAATGCTTTCTTAGTTAATTAATCTCTCTCAACCTTTGACTCTCCTAGTTAAGTACACTCAGTACGACCGCTTCAAGCATGTGCGTAGTGCTTGGTAACCCAGTAACAATTAGTGTTTGGTAATCCCAGCAACATTGCACTGGTTCAGGATGTGTGCGGCAAGTGGGAATGGATACTGGTATTAGGAAAATTAGAACTTAGTTAGTGAATAGTTAATGAAGGTTAGTCACTTAGTTCTCTTCACCTTCCCCTATTAGCATAAGACATTAAAAAGATAAAAGATATAAAAATCATATACCTCAAGCTTACTTAACCATACAACCGTGACAATATAAGTAAGTTTGGGAAGACAACGATTGATTAACCTTAAGTGTTCCATTAAGGCGCATAAGCACTTAGTCCTTGGAGTTCTATTGGATCGTGCGTGAAACGCTCGTATTTGTATGGTTGAGTGTAGGGGTAGCTTGCCACTCATCATTGGCGCCGTTGCCGAGGACTTAGTTTTTTATGTGCTATGTAGAACATAGGAGATCATTCATATTGTTGGGACGCTAGAACGAACCCTTAGGGTTAATCAAGAAAAGATAAGACAATGGTAAACAACACACCGAACAAGACAAAAATGTCTTTTTCTTCGCAAAAAAGCACTTCACCATCTAGGACTCACACAAGAGACAGTCGGCGGCACAACACACGTAACCAAGATCCGCCAGTGCCTCAACAGTTCTGTGTGGTATATATTCATCACAATGAGTATGTACCTGACTTTACCTTTATTCTCCATTAAGATGAATAACT
>MNCI01015153.1:53499-63527 GCA_015680685.1 Gnetum montanum
TTCTATGGTCTCTCTTGGCTTGGAACTGTACAGTCCCTTTCTTAATAATAGAACTATCAACGAATTGGTGACTGGGCATTTCTCAAACTAAGGAAGGACTCAAGGATTGAAAAGGGTGTGACTTCAAGGGGATTTGATGCATTTGTGCTAGCCATTCTCTAGCCATTCTCTTGGGTGCTTGGATGTTTTCTTCTTGATTTTTCCTTACCATTCCGACATTGCTCCATTATCAGGAAGTTGAGCTAATAAAAATAATAAGTCTTTGCATGGTGTGGTTCCCACGTAAAAAAAAATAAAAATAAAAAAAAATGAAAAGTGAGAATTCAAAGCACACCCCTTAGAAAAAATAATCATCTGGGCTACAAGCACTAGTTATGGAACTAAATAAATAGGCTCCCTCTAACTAAGGCCCTTTCTCGCTTCCTACTTTCTCCTTTTTCGTTTCGTCGGAATGGTGGTGACTTTTTGGCGAAAGCATTCTTGTTACTTCAAGTGGATGGATTGGCCAAATATATTAATGTGAAGTCACTGGATGTGGATTGTTTGAGGTTGGATTTGGAATGAGATCTACTAAGTCACATTAACCATTAATACACAAGGGGCTGTACACCACCTTGTTCTTGAGACTCCATTTCTTTCTCTTCTTTCTATCCTTCTTTCTCCATTTTTCACCTCATTGCCGATTGTATCAATAGTCCATATTTTGGTTGATGCATTGTTTTCTTTTTTAGTAAATTCTTATGGTTAAGACTTTAACTCTTGCTTCCAAATGGCATTTTCAGAGCCTACGGACTCTTTGAATGCGGGATTGTCAGGGCATTAAGGGCATGAGCCTGGTTTGGGGAGGACCCACTGGCATTCCTATTTGGTGCATCAGTTAATTTCTTTTCCTTAAACATTTCCACAATCACTAGTTATTTTGTTCATTTCCATCTCTAACATCCATTTCATTGGTGTTACAGTTGTTTCTTTTTCTCCATCTTTCTTATTCCTTATCTTTTTCCATTCTATCACTACTGGAGGTTCGCTCTTAATCATGGGGGTTCTCGTCCAATTTTTTCAATTTTCTCTTAACCCCTACACCTTGGGTAGTCACCAGTATTATATCTCCAACATCCACATTAGCCATATCACAACTCAGCCACTGGACCTTACACTGAGGCAAGGTATCAACTGCATTGTGATTCATTTACCCTTGCTAATATAAGATTGTGTTGTGTGTGCAGATGGCAATCACACAACAATGGAGTGGATTTGGAGGGAACACAGAATAGACTAGTGCTGGAATCGTTATACAAGGGACGAGATTGATGAGGCACTTATGGATGGACAATGAAAGGTGCAATCTTGGCATCGGCAGCAACACATCTTTTTTTTCTCTCTCTCTTCTCTCTCAGCTGTCAAATAAGGCTGGATGTCAAATGTGTATAGTGTTCACTCTTGTTATCATGAACACTAATTTTGTCATGTACTGTAATGATGATTCATTCACATGTCACCCCATTCACCATTAGTATCATTCAAGTCAATAATCCCATACCTTCCCAATATTTTGTAAGGAACTCGAGGATAAGTTTTCATTCAGTCATGGGGGTATGATGAGCCGCGATATCGCATCCGCCCCCACGATATTGCGTATGAGATATCGTGGCCCATCGCAATGTCTATAAATAAGAGGTGGATTTCCCTATTTTAGACACTTAGACTTAGACCCTTAGCCAAACTATAGTAGTTTTACCATTCCAGAGTTAGAATAATTTCCATGTGCCCGCAGTAGGAGTCTAAAAGTGAATGGATCTTTATTCAAGCAAATTGTACCCGAGCACACATTTGTGTACTGCAATAAAGATGAACTTGATGATAAAACTTGCAGCATATGGACTAAGCTAAATAGTAATTAATTATTGTTGAATGTTTAAATGCTTTCTTAGTTAATTAATCTATCTCAACCCTTGACTCTCTAGTTAAGTATACTCAGTATGACTACTTCAAGCATGTGTGTAGCGCTTGGTAACCTAGTAACGATTAGCGTTTGGTAATCCTAGCAGCATTGCACTGGTTCAGGATGTGTGCGGCAAGTGGGAACGGATATTGGTGTTAGGACAATTAGAACTTAGTTAGCGAATAGTTAATGAAAGTTAGTCACTTAGTTCTCTTCACTTTCCCCTATTAGCATAAGACATTAAAAAGATAAAAGATATAAAAATCATATACCTCAAGCTTACTTAACCATACAACCGTGACAATACAAGTAAGTCTGGGAAGACAACGATTGATTAACCTTAAGTGTTCCATTAAGGTGCATAAGCACTTAGTCCTTAGAGTTCGATCAGATCATGTGTGAAATGCTCATATTCGTATGGTTGAGTGTAGGGGTACCTCGCCACTCATCAAACGCCCTCTTAAGGAAGATTTTCATATCTCACAATCAAATACCTTTACAATATCACAATCTTAACCTCAAAATATCTTACAATGTCATATTTACAAACTCTTAAACATCTCGTAATATTAGCCCTAGGTTTTCAAGGAAATTATGAATGTTAAATTAAAAATTTATTTTTGTTTGTTTGTTTTTTTTTTTTTAAGATTGAAGGGAGGATGGGGATGGGGAAAGGGGTTAGGGTTGGCCTTAGATTTTAGGACCTAAAAATTTTTATACAAAAAATAATATTTACCCCAAATACATAGTTAAATTATAACTTTATAACTCAATATTATCCACCAAAATCCAATTAATAAATTGAAGTTACGAAATCAATTTTTTTGGGGTTAGACACCCTCTTAATGAAGATTTTCATATCTCATAATCAAATACCTTTACAATATCAACCTCAAAATGTCCTACAATATCATGTCTTACAAACTCTTAAACATCTCATAATGTTAACCCTAGTTTTTTAAGGAAATTATGGATTTTGGAATCAAAATTTGTTTTCTTTGTTTTTTTTAATGAGATGTTGAGGAGGATGGGAATGGGGTTAAGGGATTGGAGTTGGGGTTAGGATTGGATTTTGGGACCTCAAATTTTCTATACAAAAAATAATATTTACCCCAAAAAAATATAGTTAAATTAAAAATTTATAACTCAATATTGTCCATAAGAATCCAATTAATAAATTATAGTTACCAAATTAATTATTTTAAAGAAATGATAGTTGAAATTTGAAACCCAAGACATATAGTGAAATTAGAACTTTATAACTTAGTATTATCCATCACCATTGAATCCATAACTTAAGGTTACCAAATTAAGAGTCTTCTCTATGCCTTTGATGCTCTTGCTGATTCTATCTTGCTACTCTAAAAATCTTACTAGCCCTTTCTAAATTTTGATTTCATAACCCTCATAATGCTCTCATAGGGAAGATTCTTATATCTCAAAAAAAAAAAAAAAAAAAAACAAAGAAAAACCTTTACAACATCACAATCTTAACCTCAAAATATCTTACAATTTCACATCTCCTAAAGTCTCAAACATCTCATAGTGATAGCCTTATTTTTTCAAGGAAATTAGGGGTGTTGGAATCAAAACTTTTTAAAGAGGGGTTGGGGGAAGGGAATTAGGGTTGGAGTTAGTTGTTGAAACCCAACACTTTTGAAACAAAAATAAACAATATTTATTCCAAATACATATAATCAAATTAGAACTCTATAACTTAGTACTATCCACAAAAATCCAACTATAACTTGGAGTTACCAAATTCTAGTAGTCAAATACTTCCATCTTATCATCAAAATTCTAGTGAAATACTTAGAGGAAATGTAGATGTTAGACCATGAGAGAAATAACTAAGAGGGGCCACAAAACATATTTTCTAGCATGTCTATGGCAAGAACAAAGACATCTTGCATGGATCTAATGACAACAAATCTAGCAATGAGGTAGGAGGCTTCAACAAACAATATAGAACATAATGGTTTTTTCTCTTTTTCGTGGCATGTAATTGTTGATGGGGTGTGTAGAGTTAGTGTTGGTAGAGGAAGACATTTATTTTTAGCCTAGTGAATAGGTCAGAAGATTGTATGTCTAGCCATAAGCATTGATGAGTCATGATTGTGTCAGCCCCAATATTGGATACTCAATATCAAGGCTTCGATATCGAATACGTGATATTGTATCCCAGGAAGTGATGTTGGATATCTAATATCATCTCCTCCATGCTAGCTTATAAATACAACACTTGGGTGCACAATTGGAAGATAGGTTTTTTATTAGTTTTGATAACTTTTCTTAGATTTTTGATTTCAAGTTTTGTTATTCCTAGTGCATGCTTGCAGTGTGATGTTTGTGATTGTACAACATCCTTATTCAAGTGTGACATACTTGGGCATGTTACATGACTGGAAATAAAGATCGAGATTACCTCCATCATTGTAGCATCTACTTAGATTTATTATTGATTTAATTATTTATTATTTTCTTTATTTAATGTTTCCATTTATTCCTATTTACTATTCCTATCATTAAGTGGAATGAGTACGACTTCACCACGAGCACTTAAGTGTAATTACTTGGTAACCCAGCAGTGTATTATTTGGCAAGCCCAATGACGTATGCTTGGCAATCCCAGTGGTAGTTATACGAAGTCCAAGGCATGTACAGATGATTGGAGATAGATACTCATCGCACATAGGCTAGTTTAAATCCTATTTTCCATTGTTCATTAGCTTAATTAATTAATCTCTTTATCATCATTAGGAGCAACATATGGTTAGACTACATCATCATATGCCTCACTTTGGAGTAAACCATACGTGATAAAGTTACCACTAGTCCAAGTGGGAAGATAATGAACTATGATTAGAGCATAATGATTTTGATGCACAACTAGTCCCATCCATAGAATTCGACTGGATTGTGCGTGAACGCTTGTGATTCGTATGGTTGGGCATAGGGGTACCTCGTCGCTCATCATTGGCACCATTGCCAGGGATGGTGCTAGTTATTTAGATTAGTTATATTACACATAATCGCTGTAAATGTATTAACGATATATCTTTTAGAAAATATTAAATCACACACATTATTCACTAGAAACAATGTCTCTTTCACAAGGAAGCGGTAATGCATTATATAGTGAAGGCATTCATTGAAGAAATAATGAGATATACAATGAAGAAAATTGAAGTGACCAACTTCATGCAAGGGTTTCATATGTTCATGAACACCCTGACAACACTTGAAGACTACATTCACCTAAGGTAGAAAATCCTAGAGAAGATGGAGAAAGTCCTAGATCAAGGAGGGCCTCAAGGCCTAGGACCTTCTCAAAACCTAGAAAAGATAAATCAAAGGACCAAAGGAAGAACTATAGAAGCCATGACGATTCTCCCAGCGCCTCATCTTCCTCTTCCTCTTCAACATCTAGTTCTATGAAGATGAACATAGGTATAGAGATAAAGCCCCACTAAGGGGTCAAGATAAAGATAGAAATCGAACCAAAGAGCAAAATCAAAGACATCAAAATAAGCAGAGACAAGATCATCACAACGAAATGAATAGAAATAGAAATTTTCATCACAACATGTCTAATGATGATGAACCCTTGTTGGCCACTAAGAGCCTAATGCAGATCACGGAGGTAGTTAAGATACCTCACAGGCATCACAAGGAAAGTTGCTTACCTAGGCTTGATATGGATAATATCCCTAAGTTTGTGGGAGGCTATGATTTTGATCCACAACATCATCTACAAGCCTTCCATGATGCCTGTGCCTTATACAACATTGAAAGTGGATGGCAAAAGCTTAAGCTCTTTTCTAGGATACTAATCGATGAAGATGAATGTTGATATAGATTGTTGGAACCAAGTTTCATCCATTAATGGTCAAAAATGCTGGAACTTTTTAATGTAAAATACCAAATCTATGAGAGAGTGTCCAACCTAAGAAAACAAATCCAAGAGTGGAAGCAAAAAAATCATGAACCCTTGGATGTGGCCTTGGATAGATACTATTTGCTACTACATAGATGTCTTGGCCATGATTTCTCTCAAAAAGAGAAATTTTTCCACATCATAGATGGGATTTATAAAGAAATGAGGGAGATCCTTGGGCTTTATGCCCAAGGTCAATTATACGAATTGAAAGCCCATAAGATACAAAGGCTAATCGGGTAGGTGACAAAAGAAGAAATAGAGCTATGTAAATGAGAGAATGTAGAGGAAAATAACTAGAATCCAACTCTTCAAAAGAAGAGGATCCATATCTATGATAAGGAAAAATAGACAGCTCTTGATGAGATGATTTTATGATGAACCTTGCCAATAGAAAATTCTCTGGTTGAGCTTGAAGCAAAGTTGGATAAGATGTCGAAATTGATAAATGAGAAAGTTAAAACTTGCATAGAAATCATAGAGGAGAGAGTAGTACAAAACAAATCAAGTGATCATAATAAACAAAGGAAGAATAACCAAGAAACAGCTAGGAACACTTTTCAGCAAATAGGAAAAATAGCTGAAGGAAGTGAGGCTATAGACTTAACCATAGATGAAGATAATGGATGTGACATCTACATATATGACCATTTGAAGGGCCATTGCCTGGTCTTGTTGCATCTACATGAGTATTGGGTAGGGGTATTAAATCTGAAGTTTGTATAGAAGCACATGCCCAGGAGATTTCCTTTTCCACAAGGTAATTTTAGATAGTCCTACAACCAACCGTACTATCCTAGTGGGACTTCTTATTAGCCTCAAAACTACTATCAACTATAGTGGAAAAACCCACAGTTGTGGGGGAGCCCATCATCAAACCAACCCTACTCTTACTGCCAGTTGAACCCATACAGATATTATGTTCAACAAGTTGTTTCCCCAACTGGTTCTACTTCATCTACCTCAAATCACCACTACTACTACTCTCTTGAATATCACCATCCTACAACATCTTCTATGAGGTCACCACCTCACACCTCACATCCTTCGTCATATCCCCAATATTCTCATACTCACCTCCACCATATGTCACCTCCAACAACCCAGGAAGGTTTAGCACCACAACATTAATAAGAGAATGCGACTTGTGCTACAAACATACACAAAAATGATAAGGCCAGTAGATCTCCACCACAATCTTAGAAACGCCCTTTCTTTAGGATAGTTCCCATGCATAAGCACAACACTCATGGACCTACTAACTCATCAAAACTAGCATAAGTCTAGTTTGATGCAACAACCTTCCTCGCTAGAATGATGTCTCCTAATCATATGTAAAAGCCAACAACCATCACCATTCCAACACAAGACATAAATGATAAACCTATCATTGTGGAGAGCTAGAAAAGTCCATGCATCAATAACAGTAAAGGGTATAGTTGTGGGCTAGAAATTTAGAAGATTAACACAACCTACAACAAGGCCAAGGAAAAGTGTGTGAATAAAAAGTAGTTTATGTAGTAGCTACTAAACCAAAAGACACCCAGTGGCTTGAAAATGAGGATATAAAACTATTTCAAAGATGCATGGAGATAAGAAAATGGACCAAACAAAGGACTTAGACATAGATATCTTACACTCTGATTATACACTAGAAAAGGATATTAAACATGGAGACTTGGGAATTAAAATAGAAAATCAAGAAGAAGAAAGAAACACATACTGACCCCAAAAAATGGAAATACTTTCAAGTCTAGACGAAGGTACACCTCCAAATGATCCAAACGAGACTATCATCAATGTTAGATGTGCTAGCACATGATTAATTAAATCAATAATGGTGATAGATGAGAAATCAGTGGTGTATAACCAGGGGATTGTGCAGTCCATCTCTTGAATGTGTGGCCATAAGATTAGTCATGGGGGAGATGCTCCATCCTGGTTTAGGAACTAATAAGTATTTTTCACCTTTTTTTTTGTTTTACAATTTTTTATCATTTTCCTATTTCTTCCAAATTTTCTGATTCTTCATGTCTTCCATTTATTAATATTTTTCTCTTTTCTAGAGTCATTCTCTTTATTTTTTATGAATGTATTTTATGTTTTTGTTAATAATATTGCCAAATCATGATGTAGAAGTCAATGTTATGTGTTGGGTTTTTGTGCTATGTTATAAAGCTGATTGGGTCAGTAATTGTATAAAGAAGTGAGACCACCTCATCCATCCCTCTAGTTCTCTAAATAAAAGGTCTTTTTCATATAAAAAATTTGGTTCTTCTTTTATGAAACTAAAATTCATGAATGATCATTGTACCTTGAAGAAAGAGGGAACGACCAAGTGGTAATGGCAAAGGGTGTGACCTCAAGGGGACTTGTTGGATTCTCTTCTTGACTTCCTTCATGTGGTTTATGACTCCTCTTGGGACATATAATCACTCCTCCATTGACTAATAATAAGGAAGCTTTGTCTTTGCATGGTGCGGTTCCCATAAAAAAAACAAAAAAAGGGAAAAAGAAAAAAAAAAAAAGAAAAAATAAAAAACAATAAGGGGAATTCAAAACACACCCCTTAGACACAATAATGGGCTACAAGAACTGGGCTAAAAAGACATGTTACCCATGCCTAAAAGCATCCCTCTAACTAAGGCCCTTCCTTCCTTCTTCTCTTTTCTTTTCTTTTCTTTTTGGAGTGATGATTGTTGTTTGAGTTGGTTGTGGACTCATGGTGGTTGGTAGGATGGAACACATCAATGCAAGGTCACTGTTCATAGTATAGACTTGGTTTGAACTTGGACAGATAGGTATGTTGATAATTTTAATCATATTTTTCACAAGAACCTATTGTGGACATGGTCAAATACCTTATATCCCAACCTCTACAATCCCTTCTCATCCCATTATTCACCTCACTACTGCATGCGATTATAAGCCTTTTGGTTTTGTGTAATATAGTGCAACACCTTAGTCATGACAGTTGTGTGTTTTTCTGGAATAAAGGCATGGTCTACAACTTCTTGGGTGCCCACGAACATCTATAGAAGTGGTCATGTAAGGGCATTATGGCAAGGGAGAGGACCCACTTGCATAACTTTTGTTGATCATGGCTTTGAACCAACCTTCACATCTTCTAGAACATTAGTGATGGTTTCTCTGAATTTATGCATGATTTTGGGACTACTTCTCATCTATTTCATTAATTATTCCTACTTTTCTATTTTCATATCCATTAACATTTTTTGGCCATCTTCTAAATTATACCTTTGGTTTCACTTGTTCAAAAACTTATGTGCTTCTAGAGTTACACTTAATAGTCATGGGGGCTAGGGATGTCCACTTTGAAATTTTTCTAACATCCTATTTTTGAACATCATGGTAACTAATAGTAATTGATCAAAATAATATGAATAGCTTGATGATTTTAGTTACCTCATAGCCTTGGGCATAGTATGCTATAATCACCTTGTGCTTAAATAAAAACAAAGGGATCTAAAAAGGGTTTATTATTAAGGAAAAATTTACCAAAACTAATGTTGATCCTTTGGTGACTATAGGTGATGCTAAAAGAAATGCCTAAGGAAGAAGTTCTTTTGCTAGGCATGAAAACAAAGCCAAGAGGGGGACAATGGAGGATATACCCATGGAAAAATCATAGCACATAAAAGATAGTAGCTCAAACTTCACATGTTTGCTAGATCCATGGGACGATGAGGAGAAATTTCAGTCCACTCTTCAAGAATGTTCTGCATAACTAGAGAAGAATCGACATAATAATCAAGGTTAAAAGTTTGCAACTGCTAGCATCAATAAGAAGAATCGTCTTTAGCAGATTTTTGAAGACCTTTATAAATTTTGTAATCTTCAATGTCTATTTAGTCTTTTTGTCACTCTACCATTTTGTATGCATCCACTCGAATACAATTTTGCAATGCGGTACTCAAAGTCAGTCAGTAGTTTGCATATCTATCAATAATCCCATACATTCCCAATATTTTGTAAAGAACTTGTTTCTCATTTTGTTTAACTCGAGGATGAGATTTCATTTAGTCATAGGTGTACCATTGATGAGTGGCGAGGTACCCCTACACTCAACCATACGAAACGAGCGTAGTACGCGCGATCCGGTCGAACTCCGCAGACTAAATGCCTAAA
>MNCI01015153.1:69344-100651 GCA_015680685.1 Gnetum montanum
ACTAGCCGTACACATCCGTAGATGCTCGTAATCAAGTCGTACTTGTCCCATGCTCTAGGAGGAAAGGGTGAGAGAAACTAATCGCGATGAGTAGCCGATTCCCTGGCTAGCTGTACACGTTCATCAACGCTCGTAACCAAGTTGTACTCATGCCGTGTTACTAGGAAAGCAGTAAATAACATTAATTAAACCTATCCATGCACTGCAAGGTTTATCCACAAAGCTCGTCTTTATTGCCGTACACAACTTGCATTCAGGTACAAAGCTGCTTGAATAAAGAACTGTTCACTTGGGGGACTCCTACTGCGGGCACATGGAAAATATTCTATCTCTGGGGTGACAATCTGCCAGAGCTTCACTACTTTACGCCTATGATTTCAAATGAGGGGAGTGCCACCTCTTATTTATAAATTTGGCGGCAGACCACGATATCGTGTATGTGATATCGCAGGGGATGTGATATCGTGTCAGACGCGATATCGCGGCCTGTGGAATTCGCGTCTCATCAACCATCAACCCGTGACATCCCTTAAAGGATCACCACATCACCCCTCTTACCTTCCATCCTACCCTTGATATTCGCATACTTCACCTCCTCATATGTCACTGCTGATGACACAAGAATGTTTGACACCACACTATCAACCAATGAATACCACTCATGCTATGAATGTGCAAAGAAATGCAGATGCCAGTAGGTTCCCACCACAAACATGGAAACATCCATACTTTAGAAAAGGCCATAGGTGGAAGCAAAACATCCATAGACTGTCCACATCATCAAAGCCAGCATAATGCTAATCTAGTGCAATACCTTCCTTTTCACCACCATCGACCTTTGATCTTATACAAGGCCCACCATTCATTGTTACTCCAATCCCAAACCCAAGCAATGAATCTAACAGTGTGGGGAGACCAACAAATTCATGCATACTGTATCATGATCAAGGGTGCAATCATGGGCTAGACATTCGTAATATTAACACACCTCATACCTTGACCCACCATACATGTAACAATAAAGTGTGTGACCAACAATTTGTCTACCTAGCTGCTACAACACCAAAAGACACCTAGTGGCTTGGGAATGAATGGTTACCAAATTTTTATACATGCATGGATCCTAACTACCCACTTATTAATCCTTGTGACAACCAAATGTTTAGTCTTGGGGGAAACCTCCCATTCTAATTGATGAGTTGCATTAAGTTGGCTGTGTCAACGAGGCCTTGTCAACGTAGCCTTGTTGACTAGGCCTCATCGACAAGGCCTAGTCGATGCATCTTACCATGTGTCGATGAGGCCCCATCGACGTAGTATCATGTGTCGGCTATAAATATGCACTTACAACTGAATTTATAGCATAAGTAGATTGTAGTTGTAGTGGAGCTCTTGCAATTTTTTATTCGAAAGTTAGAATATTTTCCCAGAGTGCCGTAGCAGGAGTCATTGAGTGTATGGATCTTTATTCAAGCATTGTTGTACTTGAGCACGACAGTGTGTGCGGTAATAAAAACAACCTTTTTGATAAACCTTACAACACTTTGGATAGATTAACTATTTTATTTATGCATTTACTCTTTCCAATTATTTATTAAATGCTTCCAATTAGTTATTAAATATTTCTCAGTTATTACATTAATGAGGCAATTAAGCGAGATAGATTACACACATAAGTATGACCGCTTCTTGCGTAACACGTATTCGCTTGGTAATCCAAGTAGCGTTATTGCTTGGTACACCTAGTAGCGTAGCACTTGGTTGCCCATTAGCGGATACATGGGTTTAAGATGTGTACAAAAAGTGGGATTGGATGGTTATGTTAGGATTAGTTAAATGCTAGTTAATTAATTAGTTTATATTAGTTACTCAAATTTTTTTTATCTACATTTTGAGCACCAAACTATAAAATATGAAATCATAAAAATTAGATGCCTCAATTACACTTAACCATACCAACGAATGTCACAAGTGTAATTGGGAAGACAATGATTGACCTTAAGGCTAGATTCACTTCCTAAAGGACTAGTGCATTAGAAATAATAAAGTCCATAGAATTCGACTAGATCACATGTGAAAGCTTTGTGATTCATATGGTTGGGCGTAGGGTTACCTCGCTATTCATCACTAATCTTTAGGATTCATAATTGTTTTTCATCTTTTTCTTTTTACAATTTTTTTGTCATTTTCTTATTTCTTGATACAACTTTTCCTATTCCTTCCAACTTTTTCTATTTGTTGTTTTCATTTTCTTTGTTATGTAATCTTGCTTTGGAATAAAAAAATCATGTAGCCCATCAGGGTGAGGTTTTCTCTATGTTATCAAGCCATGAGGGACTGATTATTTAGATAGTGAGCCACATTATCCATCCAATCATTCCATCAATAAGAGGTTATTACTTTGGTTATAATGATATTCTTCTACATCATCAAAACTAAAAATAAATTCATAATCATTACGCTTGGATGGAAAAGTGAAGAACCAAGGGGGAATGTGATGGGTGTGATATCAAGGGGATTTGTGGATTCTCTTTGGCCACTTTCATATGTTCTATTATGTTGCTAAGGTTTTAATTATATCCTTGTAGATCTAACAAAAAATGGAAGTAAGAGTAAAATAACCAGGCATTGGATAAAATTTTGAGGGTTCCATTGGAAAGAAATGTACCCATGCCTGAAGGTTGGTGGCTTCTCAAACTTTCCAAAAAAAAAAAATGTGCCCTAAATAAACTCCTCCCTTGGACAAAACGCCAAGTGATGTTACTCCTTGCAACTATGGTAGTCTTATGGTTGTCCATCGACGTGATGAGATAATGCGACATCATTGAAATGTGGTTTGGACTTGGTTTGAATCTTTGAAAAAAGGGCTAATGGTTATTTAACCATTAATAACACACAAGGATTCATTATGCCTTTGGTAAGCCACCTCATGTTCCAATTTCTGCAGCCCTTTCTACAGTCCATCTGATCTTGCTGTTTGTATGATTCTAACTTGCGGTTTTATGTAACATAGCGATATTTCCTCAAATTTGTGGTTTTAACATGTGTGTTTTGTTTCACAGGTATGCATTGCATTCAACCCCTTCAATGCCTATAGAAATTTTTAAGTTTAGTTACACAAGGGCATTATGGGTTGAAGCTTGCTTTGGGGGAAACCCACTTGTGTAACTTTTGTGACTTGTACTTGTTTGACACAACAACATCATTCTTAACTTTCTAAGCACTTCTTTGTTAATTTTCATACTTTTCCTTATCATGTAATTGATCTGTTTGAAAACATCGATTTAACACCCCTTTTCTTGCATCTTCCAAAGCTTTAAATGTTGATGAATCCATATTCTACCACTTATGGTGCCTTCATTTGATTTCCTACTTACCCCAGAACTCTAAACCTAATCTTAAACCTTCCAACCAATCATAGAGTTTTATTTTCCATGCTCAGTTGCCCCATTTAATACATATTCTTGGACCCCAATATCGACTACCTGATATTGAGTTAGCCTCGATGTCGAATACTTGATATTGGGTCTCACAAAACCTATATATATGACCCCCACGGTATCCAAACTCCATTCTCATAATTTACAACCAGGGGAGTTTTTCAAATTTTCTTTCATGACTCAAAGCTTTGCACAACCAACTTTTACTTGTGATATTTAGCTCTCTATACTTCGATTTTTGTGCAATTTAAACCTTTTTGAACCTGGAGTGTTCAAGTTAGTCATGGGAGGTACTTGTATGAGAAACTTGCACTAATTTTCCAAAATTTTCTATCACTTGGAGGATATTATAAGGGTAAGAGTGTTAAAAATCTTAGGTGTTATAATGAACAATCAATCACATTAATGCTAAAAACCTTAATTTCTCCATTCAAGGAACCATAATTATCATTATAAGCCACACATAAGTAAAAGAAACCAATTCTGTAAGGTTATGAAAGAAGATAAGTGACTCAAAGTATGCTCAACATTGTAGAGGCAGTGAAAATCCTAGCCAAACATATGAAGGATAGTTGGATCAAGCACCTAGACATGAACAATATTCTAAGATTTGAAGGGGATACAACTCTGATATGCAAACACATCTACAAGCTTTTCAAGATGCATGTGCCTTACAAAACATAGAGAATGAGTGGCAAAAACTCAAGTTTTTTCCAAAGACACTCATTAAGGAAGTTGAAAGTTGGTATTGGTCCTTAAGGTTGGAATCTATCTGTAGATGGAGTACCATGTTAGAGCTTTTTAATGACAAATACTAGATGTACTCTAGAGTGTCAAATCTGAGAAGGCAAATCCAAGGTTGGAAACAAGGAGCATATGAATCCTTGGATGCTACCACGGGCCAATACTAATTACTCTTACACTGATGCTGTGGCCATGGTTATTCTCAGAGGGAACAACTTCGCCACATCATAGATGGGCTTTGATGAATCGTGATTCATCTGGTTGTGATATCGGACCCACGATATTGGGTACGCGATATCGGGTACATGATATCACATCCAACAACGATATCAGATATACGATATCGCGACTCCTACGTGAGCCTATAAATACACATGTAGGCCCACGAGAGCCGGATTCTTTTGGTTAGTTTTTAGTGAGTAAGTTTAGTGTTAGAGTAGAGTCTTTTTGTCGCTTTTTCCTCTCAAGTCTTCTCTCTTAGTGCATGCCCGCAGTGTGATGATTGTAATTGTATGACATCCTTTATTCGAGTGTGACGTACTTGGATATGCACATGATCAAAAATAAAGATCAAGATTACTTCATCATTGCAGCATTCACTTAGTTTAATTATTTAATTGTTGTGTTATTTATTGCTTTCATAGTTAATATCTCTTCACCCTAAACTCCTTAAACCCAGAATGGGTACGACTTAATCATGAGCATTTAAGTGTGACTACTTGGTATCCTAGTAGCATACCTAGGCCATGCACTTGGTAATCCCAGTGGTAGTCATGCACGAGGTCCAAGATGTGTACAGATGATTAAGGAACAGATGCTCATCACACTGAGGCTAGTTTAGATTCTCTTTCTCTATCTCCTCTTAGTATAACTCTTTCTCCCTTTTCCTCCTAGCTTAGCTAAGATTATTTTTCATTACCTCCAGGAGTACCATTAGTTTAGGAACACATCATACACCTCACTCTAGACTAAACCATATGTGACAAAGCAATTACTAGTCTAGGTGGAAAGATAGCGAACTGCAATCAATGAGTAACTATTTGGATACCACAACTAGCCTGTTTACGGAGTTCGACCAGATCATGCATGAAACACTCGTATTCGTATGGTTGAGTGTAGGGGTACCTCGTCACTCATCATTGGCACCGTTGCCGAGGATGGTGTTAGTTATTTAGATTAGTTACGTCATACAAGATCGTTGTAATAAAGTATTCACGATACATCTTTTAGAAAAGAAATTAATTTCAATTAAGTCACACACAAATTCACACACAATGCCTCTCGCACTAGACTATGATAATGTAACAACTAGTAGGGAAATTCATTGGAGGACGAACGGATTATATGATGATGAGGATGAAGTTTGAAGTACTCAATCTGATGTAGGGTTTTCCTATGAACATAAATGAAGACACCATCGTCCCAACTCATGATTGCATAACCTACCCAGTGATGATGAACCCCTACTAGCCACTACAACCCTAACACAAATACAAGAGGCTGTTCGAATATCCCACAGGCATCACAAGGAAAGTTGTCTACCCAGGCTTGATTTAAATAACTTTTCCAAGTTTTTAGGAGGCTATGATTTATATCTGAAACAACATTTACAAGCCTTCTATGATGCCTGTGCATGGAACAACATTGATAATGGATGGCAAAAACTTAAGCTCTTTCCTATGACACTCGTTGGCCAAACAAAAGTATGGTATAGGTCCTTAAGACCAAAATCAATTTGACGTTGGCCAACAGTGGTAGAACTCTTTAATGAAAGATATCAAACTTATGCAAGAGTTTGAACCTTGAAGAGACAAATCCAAGAGTGGAAACAAGCATAACATGAACCCTTGGACATGGCCTTAGAAAGATATTATGCATTGTTAAACAACTGCCCAGGCCATGAGTTCTCCAAGGAAAGGCTAATGTACCATGTCATAGATGGGCTTGGTAATGAAACAAGGGAGACCTTAGGGATGTATGCCAGAGTTCAACTATATGAGCTATGAACCCACCAACTCCAAGAGCTTATTAAGTGGGTAGCAAAAGAAGAAGGGGAGTTATCTAAATGGGAGAATGCTAAGAAATCTCAATAGGCCCAAAAATCAACAAGGGCCCATGATTATGAAGAGGAGAAATCAACTCACCTCAAGGAGGTGGAATCATCTTTGCCAGTATTACAATCATTAGATGAAGTTGAGGCAAAGATCAATAAGATGATGGAATGGATGCATAAAAAATGTGGAGAATATGCCAACATTATTGGATATAGAGTCATGAAGAACCAAGAAGCAGGACAAAATACCCTTAGAAAATTGGAAAGAAGGGTTGAAAAGAATAAGAACTTAACTGTCAATCATGTGTATCAGTGTAACATTTGCTTGTACAATCATCCCAATGGCCAATGCCCAATCTTGTGACATTTACATGAGCATTGGGAAAGAGCGTTACATCTAGGGTTTGTACAAAGATACTGTGTTTGATCATAGTGGCAACAATCCCAATCGTGGGAGAGGCCACCCCCAAACTAGTTATACCCTTCATACCATCTGAACCTAAGTGCTTATCAAGCTCAACATCTTGTTTTCCCAAATGGGTCAACATAATCTATCTCAACACATGATTATTATTCTCTTCAATACTATCAACCCATATCCTCTCTAACACAACCACCACTTTGGATATCCTACACTTCTCCTCAATTTCAAAATTCTCATCCTTCACCTCCTTCTACATTGCCACCAAGTGTTCCAGAAGGGTTTGCACCATGACAACAACCCACAAATATTACTTGTGCTTTCACTAACAATAGCAATGGGAACTCTCCTCAACACCTAAGATGCCCCTTCTTTAGGCATGACCGTAAGAGGGGACAACACAATTTAGAGCCCACTGTATCCTCCAACCTAGCACAAGTCCAACACTATGGTGCATCCTCCTCCACAAACCCAATGCCTCGTGTTACTTCCTTAGGGCCACCAACCAATACTCCAACAACCATACAACCTAATGAATATAGCCATCAAGGGAGATAGATCGATCCTTGCATACCATCCTATGGTCATGGGTGCCATAGTGGGTCAACCACTCATCAATTAACTACACCTTATAACCTGTCCTACTATGCCAACTTTAATATAGTGTGTGATCCCCAATGGGGTAAGTATGACCAAGTCCCAATATTTCCAACATGCAAGGATCCCAACCTTTCATTTATTAATTCTAGCCATGCTCAACCATTTAGTTATGAGGGGTATCCCCCATTCTAACAACAACAGAATTAATAAATGTTTTCCTCTTCTTTAATTTTACAATTTTTTGTTTTTCAGTTTTTCACTTTTCAACTTATTGCTTGATCTTTTGCCTTTTTTCTTGTCTTTTTATCTTTTTACCTTTTTATAAGTAATCTCATCTAGGAATAAAACACTCATGTGACTCGTTGGTTGAGGTGTTGTTTTATGCTATCAAGTCTCAGGTGACTAATTATTTGGACAGCAAGCCCACAACATCCATCCACCCATTCTATTAATAAGAGGTTCTACTCTAGGTACGATGATATTCCTAATCATTAAAAATTAAAGTAATATTGTGTAATTGTGCCCAGAATGAAGAATGATGGACCAAAGAAGGATGGACAGGGTGTGACAACAACAGGACTTGTGGATTCTCTTTGGTGGCATCTGTAGGGGTTATCATGCAACTTGGTCATACTAAGGTCCTTGTAGATCTAACAAAAAATGGGAGTAAGAGTAATCAAAAGGCACTCAACTAGAAAAAAATAATGCTATTCTAGGGGGTTCCATTGGAAAGACATGTACCAATGCCTGAAGGTAGGTGGCTTCTCTGGATTAAGCAATACTTAAAAAAAAAAAAGTAAAAAAAGTGCCATAATGCAAAATTACTCCTCCCTTGAATGAAATGCCAAGTGATCATATGCCTTGCTATCATGGTGCTCTTATGGTTTTCCATTATTGGATGAAGCAATGTGATGTCACTGATTAGAGGAATGGACTTGGTTCTAATTTCGGAGTGATGGGTTAATGACACATTAATCATGCCTTACATGCAGGATTCACTATGCCCTGGGTCCATTACCTCATGTCCCAATCTCTGCAATCCCTTCTATAATTCACCCCACCTCGTTGTTTGTGTAATTGTGACTTGTGACTCGAGTAGCATGGAATTCACCTCTCATCGCGGTGATATCCACACATGTGTGTTTTGTGGAATTGGTGTGGATTACATTTAACCCTTCTAGTGCCTACAAGAATTTTAAGGTATGGTTATGCAAGGGCATTATAGGTTGGAACCTGCTTTGGGGAGGACACACTTGTGAAACCCTTGTAATTTGCACTTATAACACATCTCCCGCACATCATCTTATACCCTCTAAGTATTACCAACGTTCTTCTTTCCCTTACCATCCTTCCAGTTCAAATGTTCCTATGTGCTACCACATGTCCTTTTTCCCCCTACTCTTCATGATTTTCATTGTCAGATTTTACACCATTATACTCATTGTGCCTTTAGGACTCATTTGTATTACCCTAGACTCCTTTACATTGACCTACACATCCTCAATTTATACCTTGGAGTTTTGAAAAATTTAAAAATTTTGTAAATTTTTCAAGTGCCCTATTTTTTATAAGACATGATATCTGGTTTCCAATATCGAGTCTGACTTGATATCAGGTCCCCGCTAGTGGGTACGTGATATCGGGTCCCCGCTAGTGGGTACGCGATATCGCGTCCTTAAAACATATATATATGGACCCCCTTGTGCATGTCAACATCATTTGTAACTATTCACGCGGGGGAAGTTTTTCAAAATTTTCTTCTATGACTTGCGATTGTGCATCTCTTGCTTTGATAATCATAACTCACTTGTTGGTGCTTCGATTTTCATTCCATCTTAACCTACTTGAACCCAGAGTGTTCAACTTAGTCATGGGGGAGGGGTACATGCTGAATTGCGTATAAATTTTTTGAAATTCGTCATCACCCGAAGGATACTATCAAGGGTAATTAGTTATAAAAATAATAAACATGTGCCAAAACCAATTTCATGTCCTTATTTACACTAGGAAATTAAACTCTAAAACCACCTAAACAAGTATACCAAATATTAAAATATTTTGGGGACATTTCGATAAAAATTTGTAACTTTAAAATCACATGGAATCAGAAAAAATTCATTAGGGTAAGAAGTAAGGTATAACTCAACTTAGGAAAATAACCTTACTAATGATTGGCCTTGTGTGATTGCATATGGCCCCAAAGCATGGACAACAAGAAGGTCCCTCTCAAGGTGCGTTTAAGCAACCCAGGAGAGGTAAAGGATAGGTGCCTGCCAAACAACATGCAAAGAAAGAGGAGCAATCATTTAGTATCCATCAAGAAGAAGGCCCTACCACTGTACAATCACAATAGGTAGAAGGAGGAGCTACTGCACCGCCTGAACAGGGACGACACCTCATGTTGCCCCCAGAATGTGTCCAGGCCATCCATGAAAGGTCCATATCAGCTACAGTGATCATGGAATTAAACTTTGGACCTTTCATGGAATTCACTTTTGAGGTCGTTAGGGACCATCTCAAAGGGTCCCCATTATGGCCTATCCTCTCCGATAGTGGTGCTTGGTACTTAGGAGAAACGTACCAATTTTGGCAGAATAAAGAAGAAGGCACCATAGTTGACATTTGTGGTGTGTCTATTGATTTTTCTGTCAAAGCCATTTCAGAAGTGTAAACCTTCCGAACACAAGGCCAAAGGTTGCTTGTCTATCTACTCACTTTGATGTTGATGCACGAAAGGTTTGGTTAGATAGGGCATACAGTAAGGAAGATAAGACCTATGGAGGGTTGACATTGGAAGAGAAGATATAGTTTAAAATTGGAACTTATCACATCTTCCCCACAAAAGGATTAAATAGAATTTCAACATATGCGGCAAGAGGAAGTGCGACATTGATGGGAAATGTGAATGCTAACCTACCTCATCTATATTTCACGGAGATCCTAAGGTGGTTTGAAGAACGCAAGACAGGGAAGTTTGCGTTGCCTTTCCCTTATCTCATTAGGAAGCTGTGCAAGCATGCTAGTATTCGAGGATACACCAATGATGTCCTTAGAAAAGCCCAAAATGCTTCGTACGCTGAACTACTAAAGCCACTAGTTGCAAGGAAAATTGCTGGTGAGATGCTGGGGCTAGAACAAGAGCAAGAATAAATGGTGGGGTCCACTATAACTCAACTTGTAGGGCCCAGCCAACTTCCAAGCATGGGACCTAGTTAACAACAAGAAGTAGGGTTTAGCATAAGCTAGCGAGATCAACCACTACCACCACCGCAGGATTACCAACTGTCGATGAGCCATCTCAGAGCCATCATTGAGACGGTCAGTTGGGGAAGTCATGATGATGCAATTCTCTTTCACGTCATCGATGATACTGTATGGTCCACTATCTCTATAGATCGTGCACAGAGGGAGGTGTCTATGTAGATAGGAGAAGGGGAGAGTTATTGGTTGCAACAGACTTCAGGAAATGCTGCATCCTTTCAGATGAAACTATAGACTGGTGAAGGGGCCACAGTGGTGGTCATGCAACACAAGGGCATAGCGGGAGCCACAGAGGTGGTCATAGAGCACATCAAGGAATATTTTAACATCCCTGTTATGCCACCAGTAGATTTCAGAGGAGCAGGGGATGCTCAAACTTTGGCCTGTCCCTTAATGACTCCTACGAATCATGAGGATGTGCTCAATCAATTGCTGCAAATAGGATAGTTGATGACATCCTTGTTTGACATCCCACAGGATGTTACGGCAACACAATTAGACCTCATCTCCACCAAGGGAAAGTTGGTCATGATAGAGATGAGGGCTGAGCATGTAGAAGCAAAAGTAGCAAGACTACAAGAAAGGCTCGTAACCTTGCAAGCCACACAGCAAGATCCCTCTCAATTCGTTCCCGTAGACCAACTGGACACCTTTAGGACTGAGCAACTCAACAAATTATTGGCAGAAAATAAAAGGGTGGTGAAGGAAAAAAAGAAGGCTGACTGGGATGCCTCCATGGCACAAGTGCAAACTTATGTGCATGCCAAGTCACTCAAGGCCTTACAAGAGGAAAACAAACAGCTTGTTGTCGAAAATCTTTGGTTGATCTCTGTGGAGACACAAAAGAACTTTCTCAAAGAAGATTTTTAGTGGCTGTGAGAATAGTTGATCAGGGTCAACTAGGACATGAACCGTTTGTCTAGAGAAAATTGAACCCTCTGAATGGAGGAGATATGTGCCATCTATTAGAAGATGGCCATTAAAATAAGTGTGTGGTAGAACGAGGCTAAGCAGCACGAAAAGTTAAAAGAGCACTTTCGAGACCAGGTGGGAATGTACAAACAAATCATTGAGAAGGAGATCCATATGGCCAAGGTTCACATCAACACTTTCAGTGCTCAACACACTGATTGGTGGGCCATATTGGACACATATGCATTTGCCCACTAGGTGGAACTTAAGAGTCAGGACCTGCAGATTCAGGATCTTACAGAGTACATGGAGTTGGCAAACCTGCGATATGCCAATCTAGCCATGTTAACAGCAGGGTGCCCGAGGACAGAGCTTGAGAAGCAAGTAGCCACCACCTACACCAAGTATGAAACAGAATTTGTAGAACACAAGAAAACATTGCAAAAGTTGGAAGTCACAAATTCTGAATTGGAGGTGATTAAAGCAAGCTACCAAGGATAAAAAGATGTTGCAATGGACTTGGCTCGACAGCTTACATATTTTTTGGAGTATAGGGACAAAGCTAGAGCCTATGAGGAGGAATGACGGTTGTTTGCGGCCTGGTACGTTAAAGCAAATAAAATGTTTCTGCAACTACCGTGCCCATGGGAGGTGCTGACTCCATCAAACATTGAAACATTAGCATGGATGGCATAGGATCCCCGAACTAAAGAGGAGAAGCTCCAGGCACTACTTCAACGTCATCAAATTCCAAAACTTAAGCACAAGACAAGGGGAAGCAACCCATGGAGGAGCCATCAACACCAAGAACCGCATGAGTTCCACACAATTTTGTAATTTTGTGATTTTTTTTTTGCATTTTTCATGTTGTGTCCCAATTTTGTTCTATTGAATTCTCCATTGCGGCATGAATAAGTTCCCTATCAGTCAATAATCTCATACCTATCCACTGTGTAATCAATGGGGCTTATTCTCATTTTGACTCAAGGATAAGTTTTCATTTAGTCGTGGGGGCATAATGAATCGTGATTCATCTGGTTGCGAGATTAGACCCATGATATTGGATACGCGGTATTGGATACGTGATATTGCATCCAACAATGATATCAGATATATGATATCGTGACTCCTGTGTGAGCCTATAAATACACATGTAGGTGTATGAGAGGGGGAGTCTTTT
This sequence comes from Gnetum montanum, assembly GCA_015680685.1. Lineage (NCBI taxonomy): Eukaryota > Viridiplantae > Streptophyta > Gnetopsida > Gnetales > Gnetaceae > Gnetum > Gnetum montanum. Next base: position 81,956 of record MNCI01015153.1, read on the forward strand.
GGTCAGTTTTTAGCGAGTCAGTTTAGTGTTAGAGTAGAGTCTTTTTGTCACTTTTTCCTCTCAACTCTTCTCTCTTAGTGCATGCCCACAGTGTGATGATTGTAATTGTATGACATCTTTTATTTGAGTGTGACGTACTTGGACACACACATGACCAAAAATAAAGATTGAGATTACTTCATCATTGCAACATTCACTTAGTTTAATTATTTAATTGTTGTGTTATTTATTACTTTTGTAGTTTATATCTATTCACCCTAAACTACTTAAATGCGGAATGAGTACGACTTAATCAAGAGAATTTAAGTGTGACTACTTGGTATCCCAGTAGCATACCTAGGCCATGCGCTTGGTAATCCCAGTGGTAGTCATGCACGAGGTCCAAGGTGTGTATGGATGATTAAGGAACGAATGCTCATCGCACTTAGGCTAGTTTAGATTCTCTCTTCTTATCTCCTCTTAGTATAACTCTCTCTCCCTTTTCCTCCTAGCTTAGCTAAGATTATTTTTCATTGCCTCCAAGAGTAGCATTAGTTTAGGAACACATCATACACCTCACTCTAGACTAAACCATACGTGACAAAGCAATTACTAGTCCAGGTGGGAAGACATTGAACTATGATCAACGAATAACTATTTGGATACCACAACTAGCCCATCTACAAAGTTCGACTATATCATGCATGAAACACTTGTATTCATATGGTTGAGTGTAGGGGTACCTTGCCACTCATAAGGCTTAGAGCAAAAACTAGAAGAACCCTTGGGCTGTATGCCCAAGGAAGGTTGTTTGCAATGAGAGCTCATTAGATCCAAAGGCTAATTGATTAGGTAGTAAAAAAAAAAAGATGAGCTATGAAAAAGAGAAAGTGCTGAAGAGTATAATAGGGATCCTTCTATCAGAAAACAAGAGGTTCAATTTTGTGATGAGGAGGAATGACCACTTGATGAAGTGATGAATAGAAAGACCTTGCCCATCCAAAAATCTATGTCCAATGTTTCAGCCAAGTTTGATAAGTTATGGGACTCTTTGGATGAAAAATTTCAAAATGCTTTAAAGATTGCTGAAGAATCCAAAGAGTAAAAGAGTGATCATAATTGTGGGAGGTGAAAAGAAGTTGAATGTGCCTACCAAAGAGGTAAGGGCAAAGCTATTGTAGTAAAGGAGGTTGTGGAGTCTAACTTTGATGATGAAACTGAATGTAACATTTACCAATATGAACATCCAAAGGGATGTTGCCCTATAGTGTCACACTTACAAGATTCTGGAGTGTACACATTGAATTCTCACCGGGCATGTAAGCAATTTCCAAGATGATTACCTTACCCTCAAGGTAGTCAAAGGCAGCTCCACCAATAGCAACAAGCTTATGACCTAAGTGGAACTCCTCCAGAACCTTATGAATAATACCAACAGTGGTACTAACCATAATCATGGGGGATTCCACCACCAAGGCAATAGTATCTTTATAGGCAACTAGATTCATATGGGTACTATGTTTAGCAGCCCATCTCCCCTGGAAGTTTTGCAAGTCATGCATCATTCCAGCATCACTATTACTCTCTTGAGTACCATCGAACACATTGACAATCTTCTCAAAGGGAAAACCCATATCCATATCCATACCATCCTTGACATCCCTCTACACATACACCTCCACCTTCAACCTAGTTACCTCTCTCTGTTCATGTAGGGTGAGATTCCACCACAATTGCAATAATGAAATGCTATGAGGGCTATACACTCACAACTAGTTTTTCAACCAAGTGGTCTAGATAATTGATCAAGGAAATAACCTTTCTTTTGGCCTAGTAGTCCTCTCCAGCCCTCACAGCCTACTCTAGTTGATCGTCTTGCATCTCCATCACTCCCATCCTCTACATCAAATACCTTGAGTGCCCTTCAAACCAAGTGCTACCTAGGATCCACACCGTAATGCTAACTCATGCTGTTTCTGACTGGATCAAGGTTGGCAAACTTCCTACAAAAAGATTTGACCTGGAAAGTCCACTAATCTATTTATAGATTGCTAGACAAGAGTCATGCAAAGCTCTTCTTGACTCTAGTTCTGGAGTTAACCTGATCTCCCATGATATGTACAAGGCCTGGAACCTACCACCCCTTAAGAAGAGTAACATCTATCTAGAATTAGTAGATTAGTGGATTATTGTCCCTTTTGGATTAGTAGAGGACATTGTAACCATAGTTTGTGGATGGTCCTATCCTATTGATTTTTTAGTAATTAAGGTGGACAATTGCAAAAGTGACTTCTCCATCCTCATGGGAAGGGCTTGGTTAAACATGGTTGACACATGAATGGATATAAGGAACCTATCTCTCGAAATATCTAAGGAGAATGAGCTAGGAAAGATTGAGAAGAAGTGTATTCCATGCATCATGTACAACAATAACGGGTGCAATTACGTGCAAAATATTTGGTCCATCAAGAGCACATATATTAAGGCATGCAATTACTGTGTGCAAGAGATCAATATTCAAAGGTGTCTATACACAGTAGCCACAAAGCAAGAGGACACCTAGTGGCTAATAGTTGATTTAGATAGCAACTTAATATGCATGGAGCCAACTAAGAGCCTAACATGTGCATATGTTAAAGGCATGGATAAAATTGAACAAGTTCATTCCCAACTCTCTAATGAAGATGATAATACCTATTGGGGAGAGTTGGAAATCTTTGATCAGTTCAAGAATGAGCCCTTAGAACTAAAGCTTTATTAGCCAGTGTGGAGCATGCATTTTTAAAGAATTGTAAATTAGTCATCATTAATGCCAAACTTGCTCCTAAGCAAAAAGAAAAGTTGTTTAAAGTGGTGACTAAATGGTTAATAGCATTTGCTTAGTCATATCCAGAGCTAATAGGAATCAATCCAAGGATATGCCAACATTGCATTTACACTGACTTGACCATGAACCTTAGAAGGTAGCCATAGAGGTGGCTAAACCCCAAATTAAAGCAAATCATCAAGGAGGAAATACAACAACTTCTCAAGGTAGGGTTCATCTATCCAATTGCGAATAGTGAGTGGGTTAGTCCACTCATAATGGTACCGAAGAAGGATGGCAAATGATAGGTTTGCATTAACTTCAGGTTGTTGAATATGGTAACATTTAAAGATCACTTTCCTCTGCCATTTGTAGATCAAGTATTAGACACCATATTCGGGTTGTTATTATAGCATCTTGGATGGTTATAGTGGCTACAACCAAATCCAAATTACACCAGAGGATTAGGCCAAGACAACATTCATGAGTCCGTGGGGAACTTTTGCATATTATAAGATGCCATTTAGTCTATGCATTCCCCTGCAACATTTCAACGCTTGGTCCTTAGTATCTTTCAACAACAGATTGGTAGTGGTGTTGAAGTCTTCATGGATGAAATTTTCACCTATGGAGCTACCTTTGAGTAAGCCTTGGACCGATTGGAGCAACTAGTGAAGAGATGTGCAGAAAAAAACCTATGGCTCAATTGGCAAAAGAGCCATCTCATGGTCCAAGAAGGCATTGTGCTAGGGCACCGAATTTCACAAAAAGGGATTGAGGTAGACCCAGAAAAGATAAGGGTCATCCAAAGAATAACACGCCAACTAGAGGTTGCTAAAGATGTTCAGTCATTCCTTAGACACATTGGCTACTATCGATGATTTATTGAGAATTTCTCTAAGATTGCAAAGTCGTTGGTAGAGCTTACAAAGAAAGATGCACCTTTCATCTGGACCAAGGAATGTGAATATGAATTCCAATAATTAAAGTAGAAACTTGTAGAAACTCCAATTTTACAAGTACTAGATTGGTCCAGACCCTTCCACATCATGATAGATGCATCTAACTATGCTTTGGGAGTGGTGCTCATGCAAATAGATAATAAGAAACGTCCATATTACATCCATTATGCCAGTCAAAGCATTGTGGGAGCACTATTAAATTACACCACCACAGAGAAAGAATTAATGACAGTGGTGTACACACTAGAAAATTTTAGGCACTATGTGCTTGGTTACAAAGTATTTATGCATACAGACCACAGTGCAATTCGCTTCTTCATGAATAAGCCGATGGTGAGCCCTTGTGTCATACGATAGCTTATGATCTTGCAGGAATTCGATCTCACTATGGTAGATCGAAAAGGGATTGAGAATGTGGTCACTAACCATCTCTCTCACTTAAGATGGGATAACAAAGAGGAGGAGAGCTTGCTCTCTGATCAGTTTCTAGATGAACTCCTCTTTACTGGAGTAATAAGTGAACAAACCCCTAAAAAAGCAATATGGTATAATGACATCCTCACATATCTTCTCACTCAAGAGATGCCATAAGAATTGGATTTTAGAAAGAAGCAACAACTTCTCCATTGGATAATATACTTCATGGAAATTAATAGACACCTCTATAAGGTGTGTGCTGATGACTTGATTCATTGGTGTGTCCTTGATGAAGATCAATTCTACGTTCTCTAGGATGCTCACGAAGGGCCTTGTGGAGGCCATTATGCAAGAAGATGCATGACCATAAAAATATTGATGGTAGGATACTATTGGCCTACAATCTTTAGGGATGCCCACTAGTTTGTCAAGTCTTGTGAACATTGTCAATGAGATGGGGGGATGACCACTTACATGGAAGATCCTCAATAGTGAATTCAACCACTAAAACCTTTCAACATATGGGGCATTGACTTCATGGGTCCCATCACACACATGTGCAATAGAAAGGTGTATATTATAGTAGCAATTGACTATTGCACAAAATGGGCAAAAGTAGTAGCCATTACTGATTGTACATCATCCATTGTTGCCAAATTTATACAACAAAATATCGTGAATAGGTTTGGGGTTTCACATTCACTTATTTCTGATAATGGAAGCTATTTCACAAGTGCCACATTTAGAAACTTAATGCAATGATTAGGGGTAGAACATAAATGAACAACACCTTATCACCCTTAAACCAATGGTCAAGTAGAGGTAACCAATCGGGAGATTATGAAAATACTAACGCGTACCATTAGCAAATATAGGAAAGAATGGTGTACAAAACTTAATGATGCTCTTTGGGCTTATCATTCAACTTGGAAACTTTCTATTGAATATTCTCTTTATGAGTTAGTGTACGGAAAAATTTCAATGCTTCTAATTCAATTGGAGCTCCGAACACTCTCGACAACCTGTGATTTAAGGCTGATTAACCTAAATGTGTTAGATGAAAATTGATTAGTGACCCTATCCTTGAATGAGGTGAACAAGGCATTCAGCAAGCAATGTCATGACCTTAGAATCAAGAGAGTAAAACTTCAACCAGGAGATAAGGTTCTCTACTGGAACCCCACACATGTTCTCCAAAAGACAAAATTCCAAACATTTTGGGCGAGATTATATAATTGATCGAACCTTTCCCTCTAGGGCCATGATAATTTACAAACCTAATAGCCCAAATAAAAAGTAGTTGGTAAACATCCAACAAGTCAAGCCTTTCCTAGAACCAAGATAGGCTAGTGTAACAACTGCCTCAATGGATGGACAACTACATTCAATTTTTTAGATCTCCTTCTTCCAACTTTGTTGTGGGGGAGATGGCCATTTGTGCTGACCATTACCATGACCTCTTAGTTTTTCTACGTTTTTGTTTTTCATGCTTTTGATTTTACAGATTTTTGATTTTTGAATTTTTCTAGTTTTACATCATCTTTAGTGCCTTTAAAATTTCTTGATTATTTTATACTTTCTTATACATTTTACTTTATTTTTCTTTCTTTTGTTCAAGTGTGATATTTTCTTATCTGTGCTAATAAATGTGCTTTCTTGTCATAAGACATAGTGCCACTATTGCTATTTACTAATGATGGTTTGTGCTTAATGTGTGATTGTCAATGTCTGATTTCTATTTTTGAATTCTGATGTTTGATGACTTCGACATGGTTTATTTTTCATGGAATAGATAGTGAGTCCACATCATCTACCCATTTAATGAACTCTATGGTTTTCCTTGTTCTAGGAATTGAAGGTCCCTTCCATTAAAGAAACTTTTAATCAATCAATGACCTTGGTAGTTTTGGAATTAGGATGAATTCAAAGGTTTGTAAAGGGTGTGACTTCAGGGGGACTCAATACTCTTTGTCTTGTTCTTTTTTCTTGAGTGCTTTAGTGTTTTTCATGGACTTCTTACCATTCCACACCAATCACTAATAGAAAGACAAATAACGTCGTTGCATGGTGTGGTTTCCATCTGAAAAAAAAATGATGGGAATTCAAAGCATATCCCTTTGACATGAATAAGTCCTTGCATGGTGTGGTTCCCATTTCACAAAAAAAAATAAAAAAAAAATAATGCGAATTCAAAGCACATCCCTTGGACAAATAAAATGGGCTATAAGCATTAGTTATGGAACTTGAACGACTTGTATCTTTGCTTGAAAGATCCCTTGTAACTAAGGCCCTCTCTCTCTCTCTCTCTCACTTCCTACTTGTCTTTTCTTCTCTCTGTGGAATGGTGGTTATTTTTTGGAAGCACTCTTGTGTCTTAAGTGGGTGGATCAATCTTAGAGTGGAGATGCCAAGTCACTAAAAGTGGTTGGTTTTGGTTTGGACTGAGGATGGATCTTCTCGGGTCATTTTAAACACAAATTCCATAAGGGACTTCTTATGACCTCAATTCAGAACTCCATTCCACCTTCTCTATCATTCATCCATGCTACCATAACTCAACTCACTACCATGTTTTATGTTATGCTCTATGTCTTGGTTTGATGTGTTAGTATTCTTGAGTAGATTCTTTCGAGTTGATCCTTATCTTGTCATGATCATTAAATCAACTATGGGGCCCATGGACTCTTTAGTTGAGTTTATGTAAGGGCAAAAAAAGGGACATGAGCCTGCTATGGGGAGGATCCATTTGCATAGCTCTTAGCTTGATTACTTAAGATTCCTTGTCTTTGACATCACCATAATTCGATCTTTCATGTATGCTATTGTGTAAATTACTCAATACTCCTTAACCTTTCATTTCATTCATCCACTAAATCAATTTTTCTTCATTTTTCTCCATTTTTTCAAATATATGAGCTTCAACACCCTATTCTCATGTTTTCATACTATTCTTGGTCTTTTAATCTTTCATTTGACCCCAATTTCATCCAAAAATTCCTTGTATTTTAAAAAGTTCAACCAAGTCAATGGTGGTCGTTGGCTATGTCGATGAGGCCTCATTGATGTAGTTGATCACTTCGATGAGGCCTTGTCGACCTAGTGCGTACATGCTATATATACCACTAAACACTTTGGAATTTTTTGCAAATTACTCATAAAACATGGGAAGTTTTTACAATTTTTTAGAGCCCAAAAGCTTCTAGAGCTCATAACTTCAAAACCATTTGTCAAAATCACTCTGTTTTTCGATCCTACACTTATTGGAGGTAAGATATTTATCGTAGGTGCCACAAACCTTAAGGTTTCCAATGAAAATTTTTGAAACTTTTTTTAACTCCCCCAAGGGTTACTAACATTAACCACATATAAACACTAACGTTTTCTAGGGTTAACCCCTCCAACAACCTTTAGGATGAATTATTCATAATAAAACATAAAATAAATGATAATTGGGTTAATTAAATTATCCATAATCAAAAATTAGCCAAGTGTAACTATCCTTAAGAGATAAAGTATCCAAATTGCTTTAAGGCCACATAATGGTTGCTAATCCATGGTCTTATTATGATTACAGATGGTACCCAAAAAAAGATGTCCATAGGAAGGAGAACCCTCACAACCATGGGAGAAATAACTTAGAGCTAGAAAGGGCCAACAAGAACAAGGCCAACAGCTACTAAAGGAAACCCATGCAATGGGACCTCTTTGAGAGGAACCTAAAGTGGAATTTATTTGGTAGATTCCAAAGGAAGAAGTGCCAACCGAACAATCACAAAGATGAGAAGTGCTTGGACCTGTGCCAAGGCTTGAGGTCACTATGACTTAAGCCTACCTAGACATCATTTGGTCCTGAGACATTCAAAGATCAATTCTTCAAGATATCAACTTTGGTTCATTTTTGGAGAAAGCTCTAGAGGGTGTCAAGACACAATTGTCGACCTCTCCCATGTGGCCAATCATCATGTCCAGTGGGGAATGGTACATAGGAGAGACCTATCTCTTCTAGAATAGTTAAAGGTCAAGGTCCATTGTCAAGATCAAGGACATTCAAGTGTCCTACTTGGTAGAAGCCATTGCATAGGCATTTGGGTTTCCTGACATAGGAACACAGCTGGCTAAATTATCTATAAAAGGCAATCTTAAGGCCAAGAGAGAGTGGACCCAGCGATGCTACGAGGTCAACCATAAGGAGTATGATGCACTCACACTGGCAGAGTGGATTTATTTTAAGATTGCAGCCTATCACCTCAATCCAATAGTGAGGCCGAGCAAGGTAATTGCTTTCTCCACCTAAGCATGTGCCACTCTAAGAGAGAAGTTTGTCAGTAACCTTCTACAACTACTATACTTGGAGATTGAAAAACAATTCAAAGAAAATGAACATGGAAGGAAGACCCTACCCTTTCTGTGCCTCATCAGAAAACTTTGCAAAAGGGTAGGCATTGTTTGCTACTCTAATGACACTCTTAGGCATGCTCCCTTGGCCTCATGGTTAGAAATCATGAAGGATAAAATGCTAGTGACAACCTAAGAAGAGGAGCTATTGCCACCATCACCCACTCGAGAAATAACAGTGGAGGCCCATGCAGCCTTGAGTGTCTATGTCAGATATAAGAACAACTCTATATCAAGCAAGAGCAACAAGCAGGAATGAGTGGGGTGGATCCATCTGTGTATTGACTAGTGATGAGTCACCTTAATGAGGTGGCCTAAAAAGTTAGCCAGATGGAGAGGGGTGGTTCCATTTTCTTTGTCCAAAGAACACAGTTGCCTTCAAGGTTGGATCCCAACACTTGAGAGGTAATGATGTTACTAGCAACACATCATCTATTCCCAGAAATCTTTGGGAATGCTGCCACTCTCTTGATGAGGTTGGAGGATGGTGAAGAGGCAACTGTCTTGGTGATGTAGCACTAGGGGCAAGAGACAGTAGTAGAAGTGGTTGCTAACTATGTTGCAGAAGTAATGAATGCACACATAGCATATGTACTAGATGTATCTACACTTCAAGATGTGTAGATGTCAATAGGCATGGTTAGCAGAAAATTGAATGTAGCCCAGCACAAACAGTTGTTGGAACGACTAGTAGGAACCGAGCAACCAACTTCGGACATTTTTGATCTTTCAGAGAACATCATCGCAACTAATTCGGAGCTACTAAATGTAAGGGGTAGATGTATTATTTTGGAGGGACAACTAGAAATGGCCCAAGAGCAAAATCAATGCTTGGCCCCAAAGGTTGCTAAACTTTGTGCCTGACTTGCAGAATAAGTAATCCTTAGCCCAACAATGATAAGAGAAGAAGCTATCAAACAACTTCAAGAACAATTTCAGAAGGCTGAGGAGGAGGTAGTGGCAGCCCATCTTTAAATAGTTCATAGCTGAAGCTGAAATGTACTCAATCAAAAAGGACTTGAATCAGATGCATCAAGAGAATGAAGCATTGATCGTACAAAATCATCACATGTGAAATGTTGATGCTCAAAAAGATCAAATGCAAGAATTCATTCATCAACAACAGTAGCAGCTTGCTAGGGTAAAGACTGAATTGAGGAAATTGGATGTGGAAAACTGGAATCTGTCAATGAAGGAGATACACACCTTACATTAAAAGTTTGCCATTGAGATTACCGCCTAGAAGAAAGTGAAAAGTTACTATAGGGACTAGGTTGGTTTGCAAAAGGAAGTGAATGAAAAACAAACCTAGATGGTAAAGGTGAAAATGAATGAAGCCCCCTAGCAACTCCAGCAAGGAAGAGAGATGTGGCAGTCCATCCTTAATGGGATTGATGCCTACAATAAAGCAGAGATTTGCTTGAAGGAGTTGCAAATCGAGGAGATGACAAAGTACATGAAGTTGGCCAATCTTCATTACACAAACCTGGTAATTATGATTGCCAGACAACCATGGTTAGAGTTAGAAAAATAAGTAGCTATCTTGTATCTACTATATGAGGCCAAGTTCAAACACCACAAGGACACCAAGAAAAAGCTTGAGACTACTAACATTGAAATCGAAGTTCTCATAGGACGATTTAGAGATCAACGATCTATCGTTGAGAACCTAGCTAGATGGATGAATGACCACTATGAGCTGAAGGACATAGTCAAGGAATTTAACATTGAACACAAATAGTTTGTTTCCTAGTTTGTCAATGTAAAGGAGTTGTTTTTAGTAATCCACTGTCCTTGGGATGTGCTTGTTCCAACCCACATTAGGAAAGCTGTGTGGATAGTGCATGATCCTTGGAGTAAGGAGGATATAATGAAAGCATTTTTGGATGCTTTCTACCTCTCACATGAAGTTACAACAATAGCAGGACAACCATAGCCACCTTAATTACCACTAGTGCATGAAGCCGGTGAAGTTCCCTTGGAACGTTAAGAACCACCATTGCTTGGAACCGTTTGATGTTCTCCAAAAAGCTTCACATTATCAAGGAACATGTTGTTCAATATTGAAGAGTTAAATCATGGTGTTTAATTTTGTGTCCTGAACACCTTCATTTTTTGTAATGTGTTGATCTGTACACTCCATTTTTTGTCAAGTTAGTTAGTTTGTTTTGTGTGAAGAAAAGTTAGTCAATAATTCATACCTTCCCAATTTTGTAACAAAACTTGAGGACGAGTTTTCATTTAGTTGTGGGGGTATGATGAGTTGCATTAAGTTGGCTACATTGACTAGGCCTCATTGACGCGACCTCGTTGACTAGGCCTCATTGATGCATCTTACTATGCATTGACGAGGCCCCGTCAATGCATCTTACCATGCATTGACGGGGCCCCGTCGATGCATCTTACCATGCATTGAAGGGGCCCCGTCAACGTAGTATCATGTGTTGGCTATAAATATGCACTTTTAGCCTCATTTATAGCATAACTACATTGTATTTATAGCAAAGCTCTTGCATTTTTTCCATTCAAAAGTTAGAATTTTTCACTTGAGTGCTTGCAACAAGAGTCATTGAGTGTACGGATCTTTATTCGAGCATTATTGTACTTGAGCATGATAATGTGTGTAGCAATAAAGATGAGCTTGCTGATAAGCCTTGTAGTACTTTAGATATATTAGCTATTTTATTTATGCATTTACTCTTTCCAATTATTTATTAAATGCTTTCAATTAGTTATTAAATATTTCCCAGTTATTATGTTAATGAGGTAATTAAGCGAGATAGATTACACACATGAGTGTGACTGCTTCGAGCATAACACGTATTTGCTTGGTAATCCAAGTAGCGTTATTGCTTGGTATGCCTAGTAGTGTAGCACTTGGTCACCTAATAGTAGATACGTGGGTTCAAGATGTGTACAGAAAGTGGGATCAGATGCTTATGTTAGGATTTGTTAAATGATAGTTAATTAATTAATTTAGATTAGTTAATCAAATTCCTTTTATCTACATTTCGAGCACCAAACTATAAAATATAAAATGATAAAAATCAAATGCCTTAGTTACACTTAACCATACCAACGAACATCACAAGTGTAATTGGGAAGACAAGGATTGACCTTAAGGCTAGATTCACTTCCTAAAGGGCTAGTGCATTGGAAATGATAAAGTTCACAAAATTCGATCGGGTCGCACATGAATGCTTTGTGATTCATATGGTTGGATGTAGGGGTACCTTACCATTCATAACTAATCTTTAGGATTCATAAGTGTTTTTCATCTTTTTGTTTTACAATTTTTTTCTCATTTTATTATTTCTTGATATAATTTTTCCTATTCCTTCCAACTTTTTCTATTTGTTGTTTTCATTTTCTTTGTTATGTAATCTTACTTGTGAATAAAATGATCATGTAGCCCATTGAGGTGAGGTTTTCTCTATGTTATCAAGCCATGAGGGATTGATTATTCAGACAGTGAGTTGCATCATCCATCCAATCATTCCTTCAATAAGAGGTTATTACTTTGGTTATAATGATATTCTTCTACATCATCAAAACTAAAAATAAATTCATAATCATTACGCTTGGATAGAAAAGTGAAGAACTGAGGGGGAATGTGAAGGGTGTGATATTAAGGGGATTTGTGGATTCTCTTTGGCCACTTCCGTATGTTCTATCATGTTGCTAAGGTTGTAATTATATCCTTGTAGATCTAAGAAAAAATGAGAGTAAAATAACTGGGCACTGCATAAAATTTTGAGGGTTCCACTGGAAAGACATGTATCCATGCCTGAAGGTTGGTGGATTCTCAGACTTTCCAACCAAAAAAGAAATAATAATAATAATAATAATGTGCCCTGAATAAACTCCTCCCTTGGAAAAAATGCTAAGTGATGTTACTCCTTGCAACTATGGTAGTCTTATGGTTGTCCACTGACTTGAGGAGATGAGCAAGGTTATGGCACCTACATGATGTGAAAGAGTCTGTTGGCTTTCCAATTATAGTAACAAAATTATTGTTGAAAGAATGGTCATTGTATTTCTACCCAACTTCATGAAATAGTCAATCTAGATCCAATAAGAATTTTGAAGAGTACATCAGTGTTCAAGAAAGGTGAGACCTCCTGTTCTATGAGAGAGCCTAATAACTAGGCTACTAATGAAGGTATTCAACATGAAAAATGCTCTCAACAATCCATCGAGGAAAAGTTGGAATACATGATGGAGACATTAAATAATTATTGTTAGTACTTTGGAACATGGTGGAGGAGTTGAAAGCAAATAGGTTTCATTTGATATAAGAAAAAATCCAAGTAAAGGCCAAAATTGAGAATGATGTAGCTAAAGAAAATAGTTGTACCTAGAAGTTGATGGCTAAGAATGAAAAAATGGCCAACCAAATTTTCACACTAAATAATGAAATTATCTCATTAACAAAAGCTATAGCTGACATTTATGATAGCAGAGACATCAATGCTAATGTGGTTAAAACTATCAAAGGTTTGTGTCATGTCATAAAACCTGGTAGTTTTATTACATTTGTTCATATATTTTGAAGAATCTAATGGTCTTTGTCTTGGACATGTGTTGAATAGAAATGATTGATATGCCAGCAATGAAAGTTGCCAAAAGATTATTTGATTTAGTTGAAGAAGATAACAAAGAAGCATTTGAACAAGATCATCCAAATAAAGGAACATGTATGTAGACTTGTTTGGATCACTTCTTTATGTTTGTTAACTTCAACCTTATGAATGTTCATTTGTAGTTGATGTAGACTTCAACAGCCTCATTGATCTACCTTCTAGTACAATTGAAATAGTGAAGCCTACAGACTTCATCACCCTGATTACAATAATGCATCATTTGGTTTTTGGAAAAGAGATAAAATTCAATAGTAAGTTTGCTTCCATTCATCAAAATACCATGATATGAAAAATTCTTAGTTATTCAGTTCTTGAGCGACCATGGACAAAAATATATGTATAGCATCTTGTACATGAGGATTATAGTGAGCATGATCCTTATCTAGTTTCTAATGCTAAAAAAAAGCAATGATTCTACTTGCCATCTTTGATGAAAGGAAATTTTTTTATCCATGGGACAACTATGTATTTATTTTAGGGTTTTCGATTGGGAATATATATGGTGTTCATTTATTTCATATTATGATTATTATTTTTTGAAAATGTAAAAATCGAATCTATAGTATTTAAGGTTCAATATGTATTCAATATATCGTTGTCATCAAACAAACAAATTTTGGTAATATCTATAAGAAATATCCATTTCATAGGCTCTTCTCTATAAGTTGCTTAATTTTAAAGTGTTGATGATCAACTATGAAAATATGCATTTCACACCACAACCGCATTGAAGATCATGCGAGTAGATGTGATTAGTAGCCTATTGCAGTATGTTCTAATTGTGTATGGTTTTTAGCTATGAATCAATGCAACTAGTTACTACTCATAATAAAGCAATAATCATGAACTAATACATGAATGTGATGTGCATGCAATCATAACTTTCCATTAAATTCTCACTATGAGGTCTCATGACTCACAGTAAACATTAGGTTGTTAAGTAAGTGTGATTCACATGTAATTGCATTTTCAAACAAAAACCACTTTTTACCAATGCGAGGTGATACAATTTGCATTAGTTTTGAGCCAACAGTTTGTGTTAACATTAGTACTACTCATATGTGATTCACATGCCATCACATTTCACAAAAAAAACCACTTTTTACTAGTGCAAGGCAATGCGAGCTGCATGAATATCTTGCCAACTATTTTATCCACATTAATGCTACATAACTGTGATTCACATGTCCTCCTAGTTTGAAATAGAAACCACTTTTTACTAGTGTGAGGGGGTGCGATCCACATGAAGTGTGAGCCAACAGTTTGTGCAAATAGTACTACTACCTAACTATGATTTGCATGTTATCACAATTTCAAACAGAAATCACTTTTTATTAGTGCAAGAAGATGTGATTTGCATAAGTGTGATGATTCAAAGGAGAATAAAACAATGCAACTACCATGCTAGTCACATTATAGTACAATGCTGGTTGTGAGTATTTATGAACCACATGAGTTAAGACAAAAATCACATTGTGCGTACATCGAGATGCATGCTCTTGCATTGTGTTGTAACTCAATGTTCAATAACTGTAGATAACACATATTATCAACTTGGATTCAAAATTGTTCTCTCAAGGTTATAATGATGAATATAAACAACATTTTACTTGGTTATGATAAAGTAATTTCATTTCCTATACATCTTTGGAACCATTCCAATAGAAAAAATGAATATTAGATAATGTAGAAATGGCTAAACTCTTTAACTTTAACTACCTTGTGCGAAATTTTTTTATACAGAAATGATGTACCAAATGATAAAAAGGCATGATAAATAGTCAAGCAATAGTTGATCGATTGTGTAAAAGATCATAACAATGTACATGATTTTCAAAAATATAAAAAAAGAGTTAATAATGACTCTATTTAGTGCCCTTTGCATGAGTATCCTTCTCCATTTCTTCTATAGCTCTAGTGTAGATGAGATCATGCTCAATCACTATGTCATCAACCTACTCAATAGGGTTATCTATCATCTGAGCCATATTTGATGGTCTTGCCTCTTCTGTGGGCTTCAGTGTGGCCATGCCCATCATCTTAGGATTAGGAATGTCATTCACCAACTCCCCTAAAGCAATGTCTTTGCACACTACCCTCAACTACTGAAATGTATATTTTGCATGTTTTTCATAGTTGATGGCAAGGTAGGTTTGTCTCCTCTCTAGGTGGTCAGAACATTGAAGTATCTAAGACTCTAATGCATCTATGTGTGTTATTATCCTTGCCTCCATTACCTCCAAGCACTAAAAAATGGCAACCCCATCTCCAAATTGTTGCTGCTTTAGTGGATGAACATGGATAGCATGGTGTTGATCACCTTCACCATAGTACTCATCCCATCTAGCCTTGCCACCATCTTCTAGTACTTAAGGATTAGGGAGCCATACCAAATCATTAAAATGAGTCTTAGAGACCCGTTGAGTATAAAATGCACATCCCAAATGAGGCAACTAGTCCTCATTGAACACCTACACCTCCTTTGGATCATGATTAGGAGCTGGAATCTTCCAATGCCTAAAAAGAGTAGATGCAAGAGATGGAAATGGAATTGTTGATGCATCCTTATTAAGGATTTGTATCCTTCTAAGTAAAATGTGGGCATAGTTCAGTGAAC
This sequence comes from Gnetum montanum, assembly GCA_015680685.1. Classification (NCBI taxonomy): domain Eukaryota; kingdom Viridiplantae; phylum Streptophyta; class Gnetopsida; order Gnetales; family Gnetaceae; genus Gnetum; species Gnetum montanum. The sequence continues at coordinate 97,775 of MNCI01015153.1, forward strand.
AGTCTTTCTCCAAATCAAGTAGGACCATGATGAGTGGCGAGGTACCCCTACACTCAACCATATGAAATGAGCGTTGCACACGCAATCCAGTCGAACTCTGTAGATGGACTAGTTGTGGCACTTAGATGCCTTAGGTTGCTGTTCGCTGTCTTCCCACCTGGACTAGTATTGCATTTGTCACGTATGGTTTAGTCTAGATGAGGTGTATGATGTGTTCCTAATCCATGCTACTCCTGAAGGTAGTGGAAAATAATATTAACTAAACTAAGCTAGGAGGAAAAGGGTAAGAAAATCTAATCTAGCCTAAGTGCGATGAGCAACCAATTCCTTGATCAACCATACACATCTTGGACTTTGTGCAGGACTACCACTGGGACTACCAAGCATAGGTCCTAGGTACGCCACTGGGATCACCAAGTGCAGATCCCAAATACGCCACTGGGTTACCAAGCGTAGATCCTAGCTACACCACTGGGCTACCAAGCAGTCACACTTAAATGCTCGTGATCAAGTCGTACTCGTTCCGTGTTCTAGGAGTTTAAGGGTGAGAGAAAGAAAATAGTAAATAACATTAAGTAAATAACAAATAAATAAATAACAAAGTGAATGCTGTAATGATGAAGTAATCTCGATCTTTATTGCCGGTCATGTGCATGTCCAAGTACGGCACACTCGAATAAAGACACTGCGGGCAGACACGGGAAAAAATCTAACTCTGGAGGGATCAAACTGCCAGAGCTTCGCTACTCTAAAACTGGGATCCTAAAACTAGGAAAGCCACATCTTATTTATAGATTTGGCAGCACGACGCGATATCGCAGGAAAAGACGCGATATCGCATATGATACATCGCGTACGCGATATCGTAATGGACGCGATATCACGACGGACGCGATATCGTGTACGCGATATTGCAGCCCATGCGATATCACGGATGTGATATCTTGGGTGTGATATCACAGCCACTGGGATATCATGGCTATGATATCATGGTGGTGATATCACAGCTAGCAAATTCATGACTTATCATACCCCCATGGCTGAATGAAAACTCGTCCTTGAGTTAAAGTGAGAACAAGCTACATTGGTTACACAGTGGATAGGTATGGGATTATGAGATGGAAAAATGGGATGATGCCACAGTGTGAGAAGAAAAAAAAACAAAGACACAACACACAGAATATTTACAAAAATTTGGAACTCATGTAGTTCCTGGTGGCGGTGTGTCCTCCATAGGTATCTTTCCCTTTTCTTGAGCTCCAAGTCTTAGAATTTGATGGCATTGAACTATGGCATGGAGTTTCTCCTCTTGTAAGGCCTTGAGTACCTTGGCATGCATGTAAGTTTGCACTTGTGCCATAGAGGCATCCCAGTTAGCCTTCTCTTTTGCTTTCGCCACCCTTTTATTCTCTGTCAACAGTTTATTAAGTTGCTCAGTTCTGAAAGTGTCCAGCTGGTTCTGAGCAACCTTTGGCCCTATATTCGGAAGGTTTAGTACTTTCAAAATGGCTTGAACAGAGAAGTCAGCAGTCACACCACAATTGTTGACCATGGTGCCTTCTTCTTTATTGTGCCAAAATTGGTACGTTTCCCCTGAGTACTAGGCACCACTTTCAGAGAGGGTATCTCCTACTTCTGCCTACCCAGACCGTACAGTAGGAGGATCTTCTTGATGAACACTGAATGATTATTCCTCCTATTCTGCATGTTGTCCAATAGGATCTTATCTTCCACCTCTCTGAAATTTTTCGATCGCACCTTGAGCAGGACCTTCCTGTTGTCCGCATTTCAGGGCCATCTGCAATCACATGGGACCAATTGTTAGTAAGGTTGTTACCAAAGTTAGGTTATACCTTACTGCTTACCTTAATGGATTTACTTTATTTCCATGTGATGTTAATTATTAGAAGAACATGTCCCCGAAAGATTATAATGTTGAGTCCTCTTTGCTTAGGTGATTTCCAAATTTAATTTTTTGGTATAGCTAAGGGGATGAAATTGTTTTTGACACATTCTATTCTTAATTTTAGAACTAATTACCCTTAAATATGTCCTTCGGGCAATGATGAATTTCAAAAAATTTATGCACTATTCGGCATGTGCCCCTCCCCCACGACTAAGCTGAACACTCCAGGTTCAAGTAGGTTCAAACGGAATGAAAATCGGAGTACCAGCAAGCGAGTTGTGGATATGAAAGCAAGGGACGCGCAATCGCAAGTCGTAGAGAATGTACCGAATTTTTAATATTTCTTTTGAAATTAATCAATGTAAACAAAGGATAGATGGACTAAAGGGTTCCAGGGTAACTCAACTAGTTCTGAAGGCACGAAAATTATGATGGAGTGTTATTTATGAATAAGGACCTTGGATGGTAGAGAAAAAGGCTATGTGATGGTAATAAGGAAAAGAAAATTATGAAAAATTAAGCTGAGGGTAAGAAAGTGTGTGTTCTAGCTAGAGAATTAATGAAGATTACAACGAAATTACACAAGTGGGTCCTCCCCAAAGCAGGTTTCAACCTATTATGCCCTTGTGTAATCACACTTAAAGTGTCCGTGGGCACTAGAAGGGTTAAATGTAATCCGCACTGACTCCACAAAACACATGCATGTAAATATCACTGAAATGAGGTGAAAATTCTATGCTACATGGGACATGAGCTACAATTACACGAACAGTGAGATGAGGCAAAGTATAGAAAAGGATCATAGAGATTGGGACATGAGGTAACTAACCTAGGGTACAATGAATCCTGCGTGAAAAGCATGATTAAGGTGTCATTAACCCATCGTTCCAAGATCAGGAACAAGTCCATCCTTCTAATCAGTGAGATTGCATTGCTTCATCCCATGATGAACAACTATGAGAGTACCATAA
>MNCI01015153.1:112751-161700 GCA_015680685.1 Gnetum montanum
TTCTTCCTAACCCCTACAGCTTTGGTAGTCATCATTAATATATTCCCAGATCCATATCAGCCATACCACAACCTAGCCAATGGACTTACACCGAAGCAAGGTATCAACTCCATGATGATTCATTTACCCTTGCTAATATAAGATTGTGTTGTGTGTGCAGATGGCGACCATGCAAACAATGGAGTGGATCTGGACTTGGAGTGGAGCCGTGCTAGAAGCAATGATGCAAGGAGAAAGATCGATGACATACTTATAGATGGACAACGAAGGTGCAATCTTGGTGTTGGCAGCAGCATCACTTCTTTCTCTCTCTCTTTTTTAGTTGCCAACAAAGGCCTGATGTCATTGTAATAAGGTGTTTCCCCCTTGTTGTCATGAACACCAATATCGTCAAGTCTTGTAATAATGATCCGTTCACATGTCATCCCATTAGTTCCATTCCCCTTAATAATTCCATACCTACCTGATATTATTGTAAGGAACTCGAGGACGAGTTTTCATTCAGTCATGGGGGTATGATGAGATGCGATATCGCATGCACCACGATATCGCGTACGTGATATCGCGGTTGTTGCGATATCACAGTCTGCCGTCAAATCTATAAATAAGAGGTGGCACTCCCCTCATTTCTCATCCTAGGCTTAAAGTAGGGAAACTCTGGCAATTTGATCACTCCAGAGATAGAATATTTTCCATGTGTCCACAGTAGGAGTCCCCAAGTGAACGGATCTTTATTCGAGTAGCTTTGTACCTGAACCCAAGTTGTGTACGATAATAAAGACAAGCTTTGTGGATAAACCTTGCAGTGCATGGAATAGGATTTATTACTTGTTATTTATTATATGTTATTTATTACCTGCATTAGTGCGGCATGAGTACGACTTGATTACGAGCATTGACGAATGTGTATGGCTAATCAAGGAATTGGCTACTCATCGCGATTAGTCTCTCTCACCCTCAACTCCTAGAATGCGGAATGAGTATGACTTGATTACGAGCATCTACAGATGTGTACGGCTAGTTAAGGAATCGGCTGCTCATCATGTTTAGCCTAATTAGGTGCCTTAGTATGACCACTTCGAGCACATGCATTACATGTGGTGATCCCAGTAACGATTAGCGTTTGGTAACCATAGTTGCATAGTTCAGGGTGTGTACGGTAAGTGGGAATGGATGCTGACGCTAGTTAATTTAGACTTAGTCCTTAGTTAGAGTTAGTTAGCTCTCTCAACCCTTCGCTCTTAGCATAGAAGACATAAAACCATAAAAGACCATAAAAATCATATACCTTGGACTAACTTAACCATACACCGTGACAACAACAAGTAAGTCTAGGAAGACAACAAATGATTAACCCCAAGTGTTCCATGGGGCATTTAGGCATTTAGTTTGCAGAGTTCGACCGGATCGTGCATGCTATGCTCATTTCGTATGTTTGAGTGTAGGGGTACCTCGCCACTCATCACCAAAGGTCACAACAGGGCTACCATAATAGATAACATGATTGGGGATGAAATTTGTAGCATCTCAGAGAGAAATTATGTGCTCTACATAATCCTAAAGGTAGCAAACATCATAAACTTCTCTGTTTCATGTAACCCAGACATTCCATTATTGTAGACTTGAACGTGAGGAAGATGAGTTTCAATTATAATGTTGGCTATCTTCATTACATTCTACAAATAAAAAATAAGCAATGTTACATTGTTACACTTAATAATCATAAATTAGATATTGAAATTTAGGTAATTGGATCTAGAATGTATCTCCATATTCTATAAATTGTTTTCTATGACATTTTAGAGTAGACAACTTTTGTTGTCAATTTTTAGTACGACTATTCCAACTTAACGATCTTTTGTTACTTGCCAAATCATTTTCATTTACTAAGAACAAAAACTTAGACCAAATCTACTCGACATATTTTTCAAGTTCAAGAGCACTCTCTGTTTCTTTGGGTGTATTCTTTGCAAAATTTTTGAATGCCTTTTTGAATTTTGCTATTTTTTCTATCTAGCTTGCATTTACATTGTCCTGAAATGCTTCAAATTGCTCATCTAATTTTTGAACATCTCTTTTGTTGTGCTCATGGGAAGATACTGTAGTGCTTTGTACCTCATTTCTATTTGATTTCTTGGTGATTAGTCTAAATGTCTCAGGTGTCATCCATGTCCTGGAAATTCATGAGGCATAAATGAATTTAGCTCAAAAGGGATTCTTGAATCAAAATACTCATATTTGAAGAAGAACTTATATGCATTGGTATGTCCTTTGACTAATATCAAAACTTTCATTGAATGCTTGCAAAAATGATCGAGGTTGGACCATCTACATTCACAAAAAATACTGAAGGAGAACACTTTGGACACCTTGTACCAAGTATCACGTTTCAAAGAATTTTAACTACACACAAGATACTCATCTTCTTTATCCAAGACTTGTTTGCAATCATCATCATAGATTTCAATAGCCTTTTCCCATGACTTTTATTAATTTCTCTATCATTTCTATTTATTAGATATCTTATAGCTTTAAGTCTTGCATCATGTTAGTAATATAGTTGTACCTTTGTCAAAGTCCATATAAGCTAATCAATGCAATGGTATTTCTTGTTTCTGATATCTCTTAAGAATTTCCCTTTTAAAAATCCATGATAGAACTCCACAACATTGTTTGTGTGTTGTTGAGCACGAGGAATATCATGATAGGCTTTTGTCCACATCTCTGAGAAATGAACCTTTGAATTCATAGCAACAAAAAAATAATGGAACATATAATCTAAATTTATTAAAACTATAATTGTAACATCAACTAAATATATACTTACGAAATTTATCTCTGTTTATCCATTGGCTCTTTAGGTAGTTGATGAAATAAATGTTATGTTGATGTTCATTGACAAACTTGTTAATTTCCACAACAACATCCATAGAAGTTTTGCATTCATTCATAATAAAGTTTAGATGTGTTGCCACTACCATTCTTGTTGTCAAATCTCTAACCTTTGTTGCCATGTTCTTCCTCCATGCCCTCTAAACATGCCAAATGCATAGAAAAATATGATAATGAAATATAGACCTAAAGATTTCAAATAATGTTGCACATTCAATTATGATATATTCATGTTTTGAACTAAACTTTAAAATAACACAATAAATTTTAGTGTTTTAATTGTTACCTTACAACATTCATTTCAGCTTTTGAATCATCTAGCATAAAGTATTTACTATCCATCGTAGCTCTCGAGACTTGCATCTTCTCATCAATTTAGAAAGCTAAGCTGTCATATCCATCTTTGTACACCTAGTGTAGATTATCCATGCTACAGGTAGTTGATTGTAATATGAATCAAAAGCCATGATTGTGTGAAGATGAAGCTATTTACAAAAATACCATTTGTACTAGAAAAATGAGCCAAGCACAATAAAAAAATATTCTTGACACATGGTTTCTAATAAATACCCCAAATTTCTACTTACTTCACATTTGTTTTGAAGGTTGAATCCATAGCAAGTATGCTATTTTGAGATAGACCTATCATCTTTTTCAGCATCCATGGTGATTGCAACTTGATGATTGTTGGGATAGACTATTCGATGTTCTTCTCTTGATAGTAAAAGAAAAGTTCTATGGTGCTTTGGTGTCATAATCATATACTGATTTTATCATGCTCACTTTTTTTGTATTTTGGTGTAATATCTTTGTAAATATTATAAATGTCCTTTTTTCAAAAAAAAAAAAAAACATTTCTCTTTTTTGTGATACCTTGAATTCTTGCCCTTCATTGAATAGATCCTTAAGATATCTCTCATAAATCATATCTACTGGAAATACTTCATTTCATAATGACACTATCTTTTGATGTATCTTAGGGGAAATATGTATTAACTGAGCATCTCTTCTATCTGACATGGAACCAAGTAAGCCATGACAATAAGCTTCCAACATGTCAACATGATTCATTTCTTTATATATAATGCATGCAACATGCTCAACACCATGCATAATGCAAAATATAAAATTTCATCGAGAACTAGTCTTTCTACTAGTCCTATTTCTTTTTCTTCCTTCCCTAGGTGCCACCCCTATAGTAACATTCGGGCCATACGAACAATTATAACTTATTCATGTATATGCATGGAGATTAGGTAGTACTCCAATAATATGCATTATACAAAATATTTAATTAACATTGTTGATGATATAAGAAATTTAAGAAAACCTACCTTGTACAAAAAGTGTAGTGGTTTGATTGAGAGCGAGTTTTCTTTTCTTATTTATGTTGGATTTTGTTCTAGAAAAATTTGCACTGAAACATTTCATTTCTCTGTTTTCCTACAATAAAATTGTTCACTCTTTCTTTGTATGTCCAAGCAAATAAATCATAATAGAAATAGAACCATCTTATTTCATTTTTTGAAAAAGGACCAATTGCTAAGTCTTGTATTTCTTGTTGCCGTGCTATTTCCTAGAAACTAGGATGCTCTCATCATCCTCACATCTAAACAAATTTTTTTTTGCCAACTCAAACAACAATTCCACAATCTAAAAACATTATAATTGATAAACATAACTTACAAATTAAAATCAACATTTATAGATACCTTTAAAATCACCATGAACCTTGTTTGTGATACTTCTCTTGTGTTGGCCGCAATATAAAACTTCGATTACTAGTTTATGTTCGTTTGTGTAATGTTTAATATTTTTATGGTGGGTGTGATCCAATGTGTAACACACCCTCTCATAGTATAACATAAAAACTATGAGATGTCCTGCAACTTGCATCCATCATGCATGAGCTTCGACAAGGCCTCCTAGCTACTGGAATTTGGCATTCACTTTAGCTTTTAGTTTAACAGAAGGCTTCCAGCAACATTATACACTATATTGCAAGGAACTGTTACTAGTAGTCTGCTCATAGCCATCTTTGGAAGGCATCGTGTTTTTGGTGATATGCATTTACTTGGAAATCATAGCTTTTAGTTAACAGACAAACTTCCAGAGAGCTTTTTTCAAACACTAGGAGGGATGCATCTAACAATGTCTCCACAAGAGCTTCTGGAAACCTTCTAGTAACTAGAAGCTTTCTTTCACCCTTGCATGGATGCTTCCAATTGAACGAAAAGCTTCCAACAATGTTATACACTATATTGCAAGGAACTACGACTTACAATATGCTCATATGCACCTCTGGAAAGTGCTATGCTTTTGATGATTTGCAGTTACTTGAAAATCATAGCTTCTAGTCAATAGACGAACTTCTAGAGAGCCTTTTACAAACATTGTGAGGGGGTGCATTTAGAAATATTCTTGCAAGAGATTGTCGAAGCCTCATAACAACAAGAAGCTCACATTCAACCTTGCATGAAGGCTTCTGGTTGAATGGAAGGTTTCTAGCAATGTTTTATAATGGACTACTAGGCACCACCAGTCATAGTTAGCTGGTAGCCACCTCTAGAAAGGGCTTTGCTTCTGGTGATTTGCACTTACTTGGAAATAGATGAACTTCTAGAAAGCATAGCTTTTGGTCAATAGATGAACTTTCGGAGATGTTTTTCCAAACACTATGAGGGGCTGCATCTAGCAAAATCATCATAGGAGATTTCGGAAGCCTTCCAGCAACTAGAAGCTTCATTCACCTTTGCATGAATGCTTTTGGTTGAATGGAAGGCTTCTAGAAATGTTATACACTATATTGCAAGGAACTACTACTAGCAGTTTGCTTGCAGCTACCTCTAGAAGGCATTGTACTTCTAGTGATTTGCACTTACTTGGAAATAATAGCTTTTGGTCAACATATGAATTTCTGGAGAGCTTTTTCCAAACACTACAAGGGGGTGCATTTAGTAACATCCCCGCAATAGCTTCCAGAAGCCTTCCAGCAACTAGAAGCTCACATTTACCCTTGCATGAAAGCTTCTAGTTGAATGAAGGATTTCTAGTAATGTTTTATAATGGACTGTGAGGCACTACCAGTAGTAGTCAGCTGGCAATTGCCTCTAGAAAGGGCTCTACTTTCGATGATTTGCACTTACTTCAAAGTCATAGCTTCTAGTCAATAGATGAACTTTCGGAGATGTTTTTCCAAATGTTGTGAGGGGCTATGGCTAGCACTGTCCTCGTTGGAGCTTCTGAAGGCCTTTCGACAACTAAAAGCTTACATTCACCCTTACATGGATGCTTTTGATTGAATGGAAGGATTCCAACAATGTTATACACTATATTGTGAGGAACTGCTACCAACAGTCTGCTCGTAGCCACCTTTAGAAGGCTCGGTGCTACTGGTGATCCATAGTTGGAAATCACAACTTTCGATCAATAGACAAACTTTGGGAGAGATTTTTCCAAACATTTCAAGGGGGTGCATTTAGTATTATCCTTGCAGAAGGTTTTAGAAGCCTTTGAATAACCAAAAGCTCACATTCACCCTTACATGGAAGGTTTTAGTTGAATGGAAGGTTTTCAGCAATGTTTTATAATGGACTGCGAGGCATTGCTAGTCGTAGTTGGCTAGCAGCTGCCTCCAAAAAGGACTTTGCTTCTGGTGATCTACACTTAGAAATCATAGCTTCTAGTTAATAGATGAACTTTTGAAGATTTTTTTCCAAACATTGCGAGAGGCTGTGTCTAGCAATGTCCTCATAAGAGCTTCTGGAAGCCTTTCGGTAACCAAAAACATGCCTCACCCTTGCATGGATGCTTCCAGTTGAGCAAAAGGTTTCCATTAATGATTTACAATGGACTGCGAGGTACTGGTAGTAGTAGTCAACTTACAATCACCTTCGGAAAGGGCTATGCTTCTGGTGATTTGCGCTTACTTGGAAATCACAGCTTTCAATCAAGAGATGAACTTTTGAAGAGCTTTTTTCCAAATAGTATAAGGGGATGTGTTTAGCAGTGTCCTCACAGTAGCTTTTGGAGGCCTTCCAGCAACTAAAAGCTCGCATTTTCCCTTGCATGAATGCTTTCGATTGAACAAAAGATTTACAAAAATGTTTTATAATGGACTACTAGGCATTGCATGTAGCAGTGAATTGGTAGCCACCTCCAGAAAGGGCATTGCTTCCAATGATCTACGCTTACTTGGAAATCGTAGCTTCCAGTCAACAAACAAACTTCCAAAGATGTTTTTCCAAACACTATGAGGGGCTATGTATCGGAACATCCCTGTAGGAGCTTCCAAAAAGCTTCAAGAAATCAGAAGCTTACATTTGCCCTTACATGAAAGCTTCATATTGAATGGAAAGTTTCTAGTAGTGCTTTATAATGGATTGTGAGGCACTGTGAGCTTTTTCCAAACACTGTGAGGAGGTGTGTCTAGTACCTTCCACGTAGGAGCTTCAAGAAGCATTTCAGCAAGTGGAAGCTTGCATTTACACTTGCATGGATGCTTCTAGTTGAATAGAAGACTTCTAGCAATGTTATACACTATACTGCGAGGGGTTGCTAGTAGCAGTCTTCTTATAGTTAGCTTTAGAGGATGTTGTGCTTTTAGTGATTAGCCCTTGGAAATCGTTGCTTTTGGTCTACAAACATGCTTTTGAAGAGATTTTTCCAAAGATTGCAAGTGGGTGCATTTCGAAGGGCCTTTTGAAACACCAATTTTTCCATATGCTATAAGAGTTTGCAGGTAAGTATGTTCTCATAGTTTGGGTTATGAGGAAATGTGGCTAGCATTTCTTCATGTTCATACATGTGACATGGAATAATCTTGAAGGTTGAATGAACATCATGCATTCCAATCATGGTTTCATCCATGCTAATTATAGTTTCATCGTTACATACATCGGCCACCAACCATATCATAGATTCCTTTATACCCTAAAGAGAACAGATGTAAACATGTCCCTAGTTTTGATGCTCTATGTCAATTACATGGAATTTTATTGCTAAGAATCTTATTATTCTAGGAACACACTATTTTTGGAAATTAGTAATTCCTGATTTTGAGTTGAATGTAACTAACAAATCAATAGCAACATTATCACTTGGGAAACATCATTCAACATTGCTTTACATTTCTAACTATAAAATCAAAACCTTGTAGTCCATCTTCATCTTTCCCTTTAATTTTCTAGAATCAACTTGCCTTATGCCTAGAAAAAATAGCAACATGCATAGAAAAACCTCTACAAAAGCATTAATTTAGAAAGTTGAGTGTAAGGTTTATGAGTCTTCTTTGGAAACTATTAGGCTAGGATTTACAAGTCTTTGCAAGCTAAGGTGAAAAAATATGGAATTGAAATGCCATTATGCAGCAACTGTTGGAATTGAATTATAGACATAGTAGAATCCAACAATGCCACTCTATTTGCACACAAGAAAATGATCAATGTTTAGAACAAAAATTCATCTTACTTTGTGAAATGGATTCCTAATAATGAAAATCTAGTGGGTGTGACATTCCTCCTAAGGACCTTGAGATGGCATTGACAATTTGACTTTCATTTAGGAGAACTTTAGAAGAGTGAGTGAGTAGTTCACTATCATGTTCAAGAGAAAGTCTTCTTTGCTGATGCCAAGTTGATGTACAAGGAGGCAAGTGAAGTAGCAAATGATGTAGTTAGAAGCATTAGGATAATTTCTTCTTTCTATGCTGAGGACAAAGTTGGGAAACTCTATAATGAAAATGTTCACTTTCCCTAAAGAGTAGAATTTGGTAGGATTTAATTAGTGGAACTAGCTTTTCCTTTATAAACTTTATTATGTATACTACCTATGCAGTATACTAACAACTATTAAAGGTGATATTGCATTCAGACATATTAGCTTCAAGTATCCTACTAGATTCAATGTGCAAATACTTTGAGATATAAATCTCTTTGTCTCTATTTGAAAGACTCTTGCATTGGTTAGAGTGGATGTGGCAAATCCATCATTATTTCTCTATTGAAAGGGTTCTACAATCTTGAATCAAGGCATATTTTCTTGGATGATTCTTTTATCCCTTACTTTGGGGAGATTTAACATCACTTGAATTTCCCCAAAGTGTCTATAATTTTAATGCAGGTCTATTAGGTTTAAATATAAAATGTAAAAGAAAAAAGGAAGTTTAGATTTTGTTACTTTTTTAGCTACCAAGTAAGCAATGATTAATGAAACTTTCATTTCTCTTTTATTAATCAAACATTGATTTTTTGTTTATGTGTAGTTACAATGAGTAAAGGGTTCATAACTAATAAAAGCTTAATTACAACTAAATATTGGGGGATCGCTTAGCACTTGCCCTTTGGATTCATTATTGGATCAATTTTGGACTTTACAAATCATGAAGAAGGGGATTAAGATGGAGCTCTACCCCAACCAGGACGTTTATCCACAACTTCAAGCAAATTTGAAGGGTTAATTGTGAAGATTGATGGAGGAGGTGTGCCTCTTGGAGGCATGGAAAGAAAGCTTATGGAAGAGGGAATCCATCTTGCATTTAAGATTCAGGGCTCCCTACTGAGCTAAGTTTTTTTGTTCTAATTTTTCTTACTATTTTAAGAGCTGTGAGCTTCATCCATTATTATGAGCTTAATCATGTGTGAACTTTAAATAGTAATACAGATTTAGAAAAGTAGTTTAATTTAAAAGATTTCTACTTGGATTTTAAAATATTTATTATTTTTCCTTCAGCATTATCTTTTTGTTACCATTTGTTTCTTATGTTCAATTTCATATCTTATCTAATTCACTATTAATTTTTATGCACTATTCCTTGCTGGTTTGATAATTTATTTTCTGATTAGTTTCTAAATTTGTTCATTATCACCTTTTAAATTGTGTTATTGGTCTATTATCATTGATTTCCTAGTTAGTAACCATATTTTTGAAACTATTCCAACTCTAAATCTTCCTTTTTAGCTTTGGCTATTCTTGGGTTTTTGTACCCATGTGGGAGATGTTCTAGGATTTTTTCTTCTAAAACATGTTTTGAAGAGGTGTTACTTGTAATCTATTCATATGCATCAACACTCTCCTTTTTTGGCACTAGAAGGAGGACATGTTTTCTATTTTTTCTGTTTCTATTTAATGATCCTTACCTTAGTTTGCACATTGGTAAGCTAGTTTGTTTTAGTAACGTCATTCTATTTTCAGTTTACTATTTTTAAATTTTGAGTTTAATGTTCCACCTTTTAAATCTATTGCTATTTTAGTTTTCAAAATATAAGCCACTTTTTTGTTTATTTTTATTTTACATTTTATCAGCATTTACATTTTTTGGTCTATTCATTTTATGAGCAGAGAGAGTTCTTGTAGAATATTTCATAGAAGATCTCTTACCCCTCACTCTAACCAACCTGCTACCTATCATTTCATTTTAAGAAAAAAACAAGCTTCACATTTTCCAAACTATATCCCAAGAAGGATTTGAACTAAGATGGTAGCCAATCCACCCTTAGCTCCCCTGGTTAGCAATCTCTTCAACTTCATGAACTATCATATCATTTCTAAACCCCTACAAAACTTTAATTTTTTCTTTGATCCTACATCTTCTACTAGTGATGCACATCAACATAAAAGCCCTATTAGGCATATACAATATCACTGAAAATGACATAGCATGTAGAGTCTTTGCGACTATTTTTAGAAGTAAAGCCAAAAATAATTCATGGCTAGACTTTAGAAATAAGTTTCTACTTCAATTTGATAAGTTTAGTAGTCCTACCTTAGCCTTAAGTAACTTCACGAGTCTATGAAAACTACATAGGAAAATGTTTGTGACTATAATTTAAGATTTTTTCATCAACTAGCTTATGTATCAAATGAGATGTGTCCTCAACTTGATGGTTGATGAGACACGACATGCATAGTGCCGCGATATCGCGTACGCGANTTATGCAATCTAGTTTATTTTTCTTATAGACCCTACCACCAAATAATAGTTTATTTTTGGTATCCACATCTGTTCTAACATTTCAACCTATAAATAATTATTTTCAAAGTTCAATATATTCTTTATTTTTACCATAAAATATTGGGTTGAATGATGATTAATCAAAAGCTTTAATCTAATCCATGATAAATCCAAATAGATTATTTAATCCTAATGGATCTACTAATCAAACAAAGAACTAGTAGAACCAAATCACCCAAATATTAACTTCACTCCAAAAAATTTCAAATGAAGTAGTTGAACTAGAGAGAAATTACAAGAAGGTTCCTATAGAATCTAACAAATCAAGAATATCAATCAAAGATGATTAATATCACCTTCATAATAATAGGTAACATTCTGAGAAAAATTGTCTTCAATTCTTAGCATTATATGATGAGAATGTGCAAAATCAATAAAATTTAAAAGTTCCAATCATGGTCTTGAAAATTTCACATGAAAAAGAAAATGGAGAAGTTACCTCATGTGAACAAGTTCATGAAGTTTCTTCCTTGGGTTATGTCAATGGGATGCCACCTCATGGATGGAATTGCATCGATGCATGGTCTAATGCATTGATGTGACCTTGTTAACACAATGTTTGTCTTTGCTTATAAATATGCACTCACAAACTGAATTTATGCCATTCCATAATTAATATCCTAGTGAAGCTCTTGCATTTTGTTCATTTGATAGTTAAAATATTTTCCAAGTGCCTATAGTAGGAGTGAGAAGTGTATGAATCTTTATTCAAATACTGATGTACTTGAGCATGTTGGTGTGACCGGTAATAAAGATGAGCTTTCTTCACAACCCTTGTAGCATTTGGAAATAGATTTATGTTTACTTTAAATGCATTTATTATTTGAGTAATTTACTTTAATGTATCAGATTAATTAATTAAATAGAGATTAATTAATATACATAAGTACGATGATTTTAAGCATATGTTAATGTTTGGTAATCCCAATAGCACTTAACGCTTGGTAACCTAGTAACATTGCAACGTGGTTTAGGATGTGTATGGTAAATGGGAATGGATGCTAATGTTAGGATTAGTTAAGATATTAGTTAGTTACTAAATTACTTAAAAATTTAATTACTTTATTTTACTTTGTTTTCTAAAACTTAGGCAATTTATGTAATAAACATAAAATGACAAAAATCATATGTCTTAGTTTTGCTTGACCATAAACTTGTACTTCACAAGTGAAACTAAGAAGACAATGATCATGTTCTTGATATTCATTACCTAGACCTAGTGTACTTGAAGAGCTAAAGTATATGGAATTTGATTGGATCGCTTGGTGAATGCTAGTGATTCATATGGTTAGGTGTAGGGTATACTCGCTACTCATCATTGGTGCTGTTGCTGAGGACTTTAGTTAGTGACATGCATTATGTAGGAGTTAATGAAATTATTCAATGAAATTATAACAAAGCTAAAGTTTCAATCATTAAAAAATAATAATAATAGTAAGAGCACACATTTTTCTTTTCAACTAAAATGTCTTCTTCTTGCAAGGTTGAATCTTTGTTGTTGTTTGAGCATACATCTAATTAATAGAGGCATGAAGGGTCAAAAGTGCAAGTGCTTGAACAATGCAGAGTGGTCTATGCTCATCCTAATGAGTATGTGCTAGACTTCACCTTCATCCTACATCAATATGAACAACCGTGGTGGAGGGACATGGAGGGTAACATTATGTTGCCATTCAATTGATTGGTTCTTGTGATGTTGCTTGAAACTCTCATGAGATTGGGCATCCAGGGGCTTAATGTTGAATATGTTGTGTAGGACCATGACTATCAAGATTATCATTCCATTGAGGCATAACGCAAGAAACATTGGCAATAGGAGATGCATTACAAATCATCAAAGGGGAAACGGCTCAATAACGCCTTGTTCTTTCTGGGCCATAAAGAAGGAGAGGATTTCTTTTCTGGGGATTCTCAATTCACAGACTTTCCCTCCCTTATCTTTGATGAGGGGACCATTAACTAGAACTTATAGTCCACTATGAACAATCCTAGTTCAGGACCATGGGGTTCCAAGGATGGAAGTCAAGGTAGGAACATGGATGACTAACAAAGAGGAGATACTAGGCACTGTGCTAGTGCTAGATCTTCTCCCTCTTCATCTTCCACATCCTCATCTTCTTCCTCTAGCTTCAACCAAAGCTACAGAGGACGTGACTGTGATGGAGTTGATCAGTGGAACAGAGATGATTGTAGAAACCACTGGACTAGTAGAGACTAGGGGCATGGGTAATCAAGGGAGGTCTACCACCATGAAAGAAGCGACAATAGAGGACATCATAGGAACCATGACCATTACAAAGGCTATGACTATGATGAGGTCTTCCTTGCAACCAAAAATATGTTTATTGGCTATGAGAATCCCAACAAGGCTTGTGAAAGATAATATAATTAAAAGGTTTGATATGAATAATATCTCCAAGTTCAAGGGGGGATACAACTTAGATCCATAGAATCATCTTCAGGCCTTTCACGATGTTTGTGCTTTGCAGAATGTTGAATATGAATGACAAAAATTAAAGTTGTTCCTAAGGACATTCATTAAAGAAGCTAAAAGCTAGTATCAATCCTTAGAACTAGAATCAATCAGCCATGAACAAATATTACTCCTTGGAACATGAATCCTTGGTTGCAGCCATGAACAAATATTACTCTCTATTGCACATGTGCCTAGGCCATGGCTTTTCTCAAAGGAAGTAGCTCTACCATATCATAGATGGACTTCAAATAGAAACAAGGATAACTCTTGGGGTCTATGCCCAAGGGAGACTTTTAGAGCTTAGAGCCCATTAGATCCAAAGGTTGATTAAGTAGGTGGCCAAAGAAGAAGGCGAGTTGCAAAAAAGGAAAAGTATAGAAGAGTTCAACTAGGATCCTTCCATGTAAAGAAGAGAAGTCTAATTCTGTGACAATGAGGAGGAGGCACCACTTGATGAAGTGGGTAAACATAAAACCTTTTCAGTCCAAAATTCTATCTTTGAAATATCAGCTAAGGTATATTAAATGTGGGATTCTTTGGACAAAAAATTCCAAACTTTTTTAAGAATTACAAAAGAGTCCAAAGAGCAAGGTAGAAGTCATGATCAAAGGAGAATGAAGGAAGCTGAATGTGCCCATTAGAGGGTTAAGGGCAAAGCTACTATCATTGAAGAGGTTGTGGAATCTAAAATAGATGATGATGGTGGATGTAACATTTACCAATACAAACATCCTAAGGGATGTTGCACCATTATGTCATAGTTGCAATAGTTTGGGGTATACTTGCTAAATTAGAGATTGGTAAGAAGGCAAGCACCTAGAAGGTTACCTTATCTTCAAGGCAACTAGAGGTAGTTCCACCAATAGCAAGCCTACTATGCAAGTGGAGCTTCACCCCAATCTCATGAGTAATACTAGCAATGGTAGCACCCATAGTCATGTGGGATGCTACCACCAAGGTAGCAGTACCCTTACCGATAACTAGATTCCTATGGGTACTACATTTAACAACTAATTTCTCTATGTGACTCTTCCAATCATGCATCATTCTAGCACCACTACTACCCTCTTGAATACTATAGAGCCTAATCTCAAAGTGGAGAATCTCCATTTCCATTCTACCCTCCTAATCTTTCTACACTTGTATGTCTACCTTCAATTCAACTGCTACTAGCTCCTTTCATGCAAGGTGAAATTCCTACCCAACCACAGCAAAGAAATGCCATGAGGGTTGTTAACTTATAGTTAGCTCCTCAGCCAAGTGGTTCAGAAAACAAACCCTAAAAAAGACCTTTCTTCCAAACCAATAGTCCTTCAAAGTTTTAACATACACTTGTGGCCGATGATCTTGCTTGTTCCTCATCTTATGTGCCTTTATTGAGAATCCTTCAAACCAAACACTTCCAAAAGTGCATACTATGATGTTGACCCATGTCGTCATGGATTTTATTAAGGTTGGCCACCTTCCTAGAAAAAGATCTAAACCTAGGAGTGCCCTCATTCATTTGAAAATCACTAGGAATGAGCCTTGAAAGACTCTTCTGNATAAGTAATGCATGGAATGCACGTCCTCTCTATCTTTCCAAATTCATTTTCTTTGGAAATTTCCAAGGAGAGGTCTCTAATCACTAGCTATGCATCAATGATTCTTAACCAATCCATTCCCATGATGATTAGGAAGTCCCCATTGCACTTATCAACATGAATCACTGGGAACTCAATAGGATAGGACCACCCACAAATAGAGGTCACAATGTCCTCCACCAATCCCAAGGGAATCGTGATGGACTAATCTACCAACTCAAAATGAATGTTGCTCTTCTTGAGTGGAGGCATGTTCCAGGCTTTGTACATTTCATGAAAGATCAAATTCACACTAGAACCTTAGTCCAGAAGAGTCTTTCAAGGCTCATTCCTAGTGATTTTCAAATGAATGAGGGCACTCCTAGGTTTAGATCTTTTTCTAGGAAGGTGGCCAACCTTAATAAAATCCATGACGACATGGGTCAACATCATAGTATGCACTTTTGGAAGTGTTTGGTTTGAAGGATTCTCAAATAAAGGCACATAAGATGAGGAACAAGCAAGATCATTGGCCACAAGTGTATGTTAAAACTTTGAAGGACTATTGGTTTGGAAGAAAGGTCTTTTTTAGGGTTTGTTTTCTGAACCACTTGGCTGAGGAGCTAACTATAAGTTAACAACCCTCATGGCATTTCTTTGCTGTGGTTGGGTAGGAATTTCACCTTGCATGAAAGGAGCTAGTAGCAGTTGAATTGAAGGTANGAGATTGAATAACTCCTCAAGGTGAGGTTCATCTATTCCATTATGGATAGAAAGGGGGTTAGCCCACTTGTGATAGTGCCAAAGAAAGGTGGAAAATGAAAGATTTGTATCGAGTTCAGACTGTTGAACATGGTAACTTACAAAGATCACTTTCTGTTGTCATTCATAGACTAGGTATTGGAAACCATTTTTGGGCATTGCTACTATAACTTTTTGGATGGTTATAGTGGCTATAACCAAATTCAGATTGCACCAGAGGATCAATCCAAAACAACATTCACAAGTCCTTGGGGAACTTTCACATAAAGAAAGATGTCATTTGGCTTATGTATTACCCTTGTTACATTCCAACGCCTTGTACTGAGCATCTTCCAATAGTAGATTAGTAGTAGGGTGGAAGTCTTAATGGATGACTTCTCCACCAATGGTGCTACATTTGAGCAAGTCCTAGACCTTCTTGAGTAAGTGTTAAAAAGATGTGTGGAGATAAACCTTAGGCTCAACTGGTAGAAAAGACACTTAATGGTCTAGGAAGGCATTGTTTTGGGGCAAGTAATTTATGAAAAAGGGATTGAAGTGGACCTTGAAAAAATAAGGGTCATCCAAGGAATTACCAGACAAGTAGAAACAGTTAAAGATGTAAGGTCATTCTTTGGACACACTGGCTACTATTGGAGATTCATTGAAAATTTCCCTAAGATTGCTAAACCATTGGTAGAGCTAACAAATAAGGATGTTCCATTAGTTTGGACTAAGAAATGTGAGCATGCATTCCAGCATCTCAAGTAGAAGCTTGTAGAAACTCCAATTCTATGAGCACTTGACTAGTCTAGACCTTTCCACATCATGATGGATGCATCAAATTACACCTTGGAAGTTGTGCTCATGTAATTGGATGATCAAAAGCATCCTTACTATATCCACTATGTGAGCTAAAGCATTATGGGTGCACAACTAAACTACATCACAACAGAGAAGGAATTGATGATGGTGGTGTTCACTTTTGAAAAATTTAGGTACTATGTGCTTGGGTACAAGATGTTTGTGTACATAGATCATATTGTAATTCAATTCCTCATGAATAAACCAATGGTGAGCCCCCATGTCATACGATGATTGGTGATCTTGTAGGAATTTGATCTTACGATGGTAGATTGAAAGGGGACCGAGAATGTGATTGCTAATCACTTGTCTTGGTTATGATGGGATAACAAAGAGGAGGAGAGCCCACTTTTAGATCAATTTCCTAATGAACTCCTCTTTGCTAGGGTTATAATTGAATAAATTTCCATTGANCGTTGAAGGGATCTAGCGGTTGAATCCATTGTTGAGGTCTTTCCATAAGAGTAATCATTCCACCATCACGTTGGCAACATTCACAAGAGCGGATGAATTGTCGAGCATCCCTAAAGAGTGTTAGCTAATAATACCCTACAATGAGTATCTTAATGGCCATGCATCTCCTAGCGTAGTGGCCCCCACAAGAACCTTCATGAACATCCTAGAGACCATGCAATTGGTTAGCATCAGAAACACACTAACGAACTAGGCCATCGATGCACACCTTGTAAAGATGTCCATTGATTTCCATAAAGCATTTCACCTGGTGAAGAAACTATTATTTTCTCTTTCGGTCCCACTCCTGTGGCATCCTTTGAGTGAGAAGATAAATGAGAATGTAATTGTACCATTTNTAATGGAACTCAATTTATAGGCACTACCTTTTGAAAACTCATGCAACACTTGGGGGTTGAACATAAATTGACTACACCCTACCATCCTCAAGCCAACGGTGAAGTAGAGGTTACAAATAAGGAAATCACAAAGATACTAATAAGAACTATTAGTAAATATAGGAGATGTTGGAGCATGAAACTCAACAATGCACTTTGGACCTACTGCTCCATATGGAAAGCTCCTATTGGCTACTCTCCTTATGAGCTTGTGTATGGAAAACTGCCAACACTTCCAATTCAAGTTGAGCTTTGTATACTATCAACAGCTTACGACCTTGACCTTGACCTAAGTATAGCATGAAAAGAAATATTAATGAACCTCAACTTGCTAAATGAGAATTGATTGGTAGCCCTATCATCTAACAAGTTGCACAAGACATTCAACAAGCAAAAACATGACCTTAGAATTAGGAACATCAAATTTCAATCAAGAGATAGGGTCCTCTACTAGAATCAAACACATGTACCACAAAGAACCAAGTTCCAAAAATTGTGGGAAGGGCCTTATGTTATCTATGAAACCTTTCCTTTTAGGGCCATGTTAATATACAAACCTGAAAGCCCAAATAAGAAAGTGCTGGTGAACATCCAACAAATCAAACCTTTCCATGAGCCCAAAAGAGCTAGTGACTAGAACACATTAACAAATGGATAGGATTGTTCAATTTTTTGGATCTCCTTTCAACTTGGTCATGGGGGAGATGGCCATCCATGCTAATCCATTAAAATGACTCCTTATTTTTTACATTTTTTATTTTATTTTACACATTTTTGTTTTTACATTTTTTTAGTTTTACACCATCTTTAATACATTTTTCTCTTTCTTAAATATTTTACAATTTCTTCTATATTTTACTTTATTTGGTTTGGGTTTTTCTAATGTTTTTCTTATGTTTGTTTATTTTTATTTATTGCTGCTAGGACTAAGTGCAATTGTAGCTATTAATTAATGGTGGCTTGTACTTTAATGTTATTTGATTACTAATGTCTAGATTGTATCTTTAAATTTTGGGATTGATAACTAAGACATGATTTATTTTTCATAATAATAGGTAGTAAGTCCACGTCATCCACCCATTTAAAAAACTCTATGGTGTTCCTTATTTT
Organism: Gnetum montanum; assembly: GCA_015680685.1. Classification (NCBI taxonomy): domain Eukaryota; kingdom Viridiplantae; phylum Streptophyta; class Gnetopsida; order Gnetales; family Gnetaceae; genus Gnetum; species Gnetum montanum. Next base: position 131,259 of record MNCI01015153.1, read on the forward strand.
GGAAATATGAGGCTCCTTCCTTAATGAAGCTTATACTGAACTTGTGACCTTGGTATTTTTCAAACTTGGGAAGGATTAAATGGATAGACAAGGATGTGACTTCAAGGGAATTTGATGCTCTCTGTACTTGCCTACCTTCTTAGGTGCATGACTATTTCATGGATTTCTCACCATTCTGTTGTTAACCAATAGTTGAAAGCTAAAAGTCTTTGCATGGTGGGTTTCCATCAAAAATAAATAAAAATAGAAAATATAAAAAAACAATAATAGGAATTCATAGCATACCCCTTAGACAAATTAACAGGTTACAAGTACTGATTATGAGACTAGAAAGACACGTTACCCATGCTTGAAGGTTCCCTCTAACTAAGGTCTATCTCACTTCTTGCTTCTCTTTTCTTCTCTTTTAGGAATGATGATTGATCTATGGAGATGCTCTTGTGTCTTAAGGGGGTGGACCGATCTTAGAGTATTGATGTAAAGTCATTAAAAGTGGTTGATTTTGATTTGGACTAAGGATGGTTGTTATGAAGTCATCTTAATCACAAAATCCTTGAGGGAGTTCCTATGACCATGCTACGGAACTCCATTCCACTCTCTCTTATCCACCTATACTTTTCATATTTCATCGCATTATCAGATTTTCATGTTTTGTTCAATGTCTTAATTCGACATGTCGAAATTTTTAGGTAGATTCTTACAGGATTTAGTCCTTAAATTTCCATAAACATTAATTACCCATAGGGTCCATGGACTCCTTGGATTGAGGGAATTAAAGACATGAGCTTGCTATGGGAAGGACCCACTTACATACCTCTTGGTTGGGCTAGTTAAGTTCCTTATCCTTAGATATTTTTGCATTCCAATCATTCATGCTCCACATCGATTGCATCTAGTTTTGCACTCCTTTTTAAGTTTCTCTAATCATTCTCCTGATAAAAACCCCTTTTTGTGAATTATTTAGCTCCTTCAAGCATTTCTTCATGTTGATGGCCTTTCTGGATCTCTATGGACTCCAATTTCATGTAAAAACTCTTTGTTTTTAGCCTAATTTTCAAAGTTCAAAAATTTTATTTTGGCCGTTGATGAGCAGCAAGGTACTCCTATGCCCAACCATATGCATCATAAGTGTTCACACACAATTCGGTTGAATTCTGTAGACCTTAATTTCATAAGTACACTAGTTCCAAGACATGAAATCTAATTGTGACAATCGTTGTCTTCTCAACTATACTTGTGGAGCTTAATGGTATGATTAAGTGTAATTAAGGCATATGATTTTTATTATTTTGTATTTTATTTGTCTATGATTAAAAAAAAGTTGAAATTCAATTTATAAATCAATTTAACTAATCTAATTACTAATCAATAACTAACTATCCTGACATAAGTATCCAATCCCACTTTCCGTGCACATCTTGAACATGTATAATGCTGCTAGGTTACTAAATGTTAAGCGTTGATGGGATTACCAAGAGCCATACACATGCTCAAAGTGGTCATACTTATGTGCTTAATTGATTTCTATTTAGTCAAACTAGCTTACTTTAGCTTAATTACTTGGGATCATAAAAGGAAATTGCATAAAACATTAAATGCATAAATAAAATATTTATGCTAGCCAAGGTGCTGTAAGGTTTGATTAAAAAGCTTGTCTTTATTGCCACACACACTGCCATGCCCAAGTACAACAGTGCTCGAATAAAGATTTGTACACTTAATGACTCTTGTTGTGGGCACTTTGGAAAATATTTTAACTTTGGAGAAAAGAAACTACAAGAGCTTTGGTATGCTATGACAAAAACTATATAGAAATCATGTGTCCAAGCACTATATTTATAGGTTGACACATACCCTGCAATATTGGATGTCTAACATTGCATCATGGGGTTCGATATTGGACACCTGACATCGTGGCTTCAATATCGAGGCCATGCAAAATATGATTCATCATATCCCCACTGAAACACCACAAAATCTTGCATGTTATAACTAATCTTTATCATGTAGCTTTCACCCCATGGCACCTGAGGCAAAATTTCATTGTAAATATGAAAGCTGCAATCCACAATGGGAAATTTCACATACTTTATACTTTTTGGGCTGAANCAATTTTCTATGTTGAAAACACATGTAGGGGGGTAGATCTCACCTACCTTTTGCTTGGAAGGGTGGGGGGTTTGAAAACTCCCCCCCCCTTCAATGTGGAGACCAAAGATGCATTTTAGAAAGTTTCCCCTCAAACCAGAAATTTTTCCATAACTTGGAAGCTTTCCCCCTAGCCTAATAAGTTTCCCCCCTTCAACGTGGAGACCAAATGCACATTTTGGAAACTTTTCCCCCAAACCAGAAAGTTATCTCCTAGCTTGAAAAATTTTCCCCCAGCCTGGAAAATTTCCCCCCTTCAATGTGAAGACCAACCAAAGGGACATTTTGGAAGGGGGGAAAAAATTCTAACTTTCTACTTTTAGTTTTCAACCTTTCCTTCCATCAACGTTGGGATAGGAGGTGTGAGATTCCCATCATCTCACCCTCCTTTCCCCACTTTGTCATACCCAATGTGGAAGTAGTAAGAAGGCCAACGTTGGTAAAATTTGAAACCAATTTTGCATCTAGATCTATTTTTTCAAGTTAGAAGCCATTTTTTAGCCAAAACTCCCAAGGAATTCAATGCTACCATCCCCTCCCTTTGGCAGAAACCTTAACATGGAAGTCGTAGGTGGTTTGGATGCTGGAATTTCACAACATCTATTGTGAATTCATGGAGCAAAGCTAGCGTGGAAGCCTTGGTGAATATGTAATCTTTGATTGCCATAATATTTATCATTAAAACAACGTTGGTTTCCATACCAACCAAGCCCACTTCTTCCTCCTTTTTGGTGAAAGTTGGAAACCTGCCAAAGCCATCTTTGGAAATTGCCAAGTTTTCATTTTGGTCCTCAAACTTTCCCCCCTCTCTCCAACATTGGAATAGGAAGGTAAGATATTTTCATTATCTTACCCCCTAATTTCTCCCCTACCATACCCAACATATAGGCACTTGGGAAGCCAACTTGGGAAAGGTTTAAAGCTAATGTTGCCAAATTCTATTTCTGGTAAAAGAGTAAACCCCCCTTATCCCACACTTACTAATTATAGTAAGTATATCATTTTTTGCCATTTTCATTTTCTCTAAGAGTTTTTAAATTCCATTCAATGGAATTTACTCCTATCTTAACATTCATAGCCTATTCTTAAGCAATTATCAACACTATAACCATGCCTTTTTGAAAGTCCACCAAATTAACCTTCACCCTCACTAGCGAAGATCATAATCAACAAGTCATGATGGTGTATGATCCCAAGATCTTGTAGTCATTGAGCATAGGCGATCTTTGAGAGTACGAGGGGAGAGTCCTGATTTGGAAGCCATTAATGAAGATCACTATAACTTCATTTATGCCAAAATACAGGCTAGCATGCTAGTTCTCTAAATTTAAGCCAAAGCCAAGTGTGAATTTAAGCTCATACATAAGGATGGAAAAGAGTACATACCTTCCCCATATGAAGAAATTCCCCTTAATGATGTCTATTCTAGTGTTCTAGTCCAGCTGATTACTGTAGAGGAGGAAGATGACTAGCCTACCTTTGGGGAACAATAGGAAGAAGAGGATGAATTCAGGGTAGAATCTAAACTTGAAAATATCCTTGGAGGGCTATTCAACCAAACATCCCCCAAAATCACAGAAATTTCTCCTAATGCCTTTATTTTCTTCATGGACATGGTGTCACCATCTACCACTCCTCCAAGCCCTACTATGGTGGACCCCATGCCAATTGTAGCAACACATCACACTCAATCAATGCCACAAACAATAAATTATAATACATTAATGCCATTTGCAACAGAACCAAAAAATAAAAAATCATCAATGGTGGGTTTTACCACTACAAATTGATTAACTACTCACATGGGATCCACCATGAGACCCCTAGCAACATAAGGGTCATAGACTACATTTGCTCTATATGTGCCTTAAGTACCAGCACAAACATCTTTTTCTTTGTTTGGCCCACAAGCCACAACTATAGCGCAACTATTTCCTTCTATCATGCAATCCATAGTGAGTCCACAAGCCTCACAATAGATACCACAACCTTATGTGTAGACCTTGCAAACTATGGGGCCACTGCAAGGCTTGGATCAATCCTTTCAAATGATCCAAGACCTAATGGAGGAATTGAAGAGAATTAGATCAAGCCTTTCAAATAATCTAAGACCTAATAGAGGAATTAAAGAGGCTTAAGGCCTCTACCACACAAACCATCAAGGTTATGGACTTCTACCAAGATGATCCCATAAGTCTTGTATTTTCACCCTTGACACTTCCTCTTGGTGTCCCCATTCCAGAATTTGACAAATATAACAGAGAAGGTGATCCTAAGGCCCACCTTATCACCTTTCGATCTAAATATTTGCTCTTGTAGTTGTGGCCTCATATCATAATGAGGGTTTTCCAATGTCTTTGACTAGGAAAGCACTTGATTAGTATCGCGCATTACCTAGAGGGTCTATATCCTCTCTAGAAGACTTAGTAGCCTAGTTTGTCAATCACTTCAAGTATAACTTAAAGCCTGACACAACACTTGACCAAATCATGAAGGTCAAGTAGGGGCCCTTAGAACTTGTACAAAAATTCATTCAGTGGTGGAATAGACTATTGAATGAAATACCAGAGCCCATAGTTGGAGCCCACGTGTTAGCCATATTCAAGGGAGTAGTTAATGACTTCATCAAGTTAAAACTTTACTACCTTGATCCATGATCTCTCAGCTAAGCATTCTCACAAATTAAAAACATAGAAGATGCTGCAAAGGCCAACCATGATCCAGCCTACATATCATATAAAAACCAACACACTTGAAGAGATAAATAAAAGAGTAAATAGAGCAATACTATCATATCAACCATGACCAAAGAAAATAAAACCACAGACCAAGGGCTAAAGGCCAACTCACCTAAGGCCCCCACTAATGACTACAGTAAACAACTGTTAACTTCTAGGACCCATACATCAAGAACAAATAAACCTAACTTCAAAAGGAAGGATAGGTCTAAATACACCAAGTTGGCACTAAAACTGTTTGAGTTGCTTGACTAACTGTTAAGAAGTGGTCGTATGCAACATGAAAAAATGATTGAAGCTGCTCGAAAGAAACATAGGCGGATATGTGAAATAGCCAGAGATCCCTCTTGGGAAACAAAAGATGATCCCTCGTTGCCTAGATACTTCAAACTAGACTACTTCTGCAATTATCATCAATTGCCTGATCATGATATAGACTTCTGGTTTATGCTAAAGGATGACTTGCAAAGGATGATAGATAAGGGGGAATTGGTCTTAGATGCCTCTAACCTAGTTTGACCAAAAAACTAGTCAATGTAGGTCTACAAGGACTCATTGAATGCCAATGATAGCCCTTATGTTATTTCAACATTTAGCAGAGACTTGCAAGAGAACCATTCCTAATCAAAGTACCCCCTATACAATGAGAGAGCTTCTTTAGCTTGCCATAGTTCAAGACCTCCTTTCATTGTGAGAGTACCATTATGAATGCCTCTAAGGAAACCTTTTATCATCAAGGTTCCCCAACCCAATACAACCCAAATAACTATAGTCCACCTATTTGCATAACAACCCCTTGTGGTAGCCAATGCTATTGCCTCTTCCTTACAACCAATGGCTGACAACCAAAAAGTTTTAGCCAATCAAAGGAGGAAATATAAGCAAAAGCTTGATAATAAGGGAGACAAAAAAATAGAGGTATGAAAGGAAGTGGGTCCATTAAAGCCCACTCCCATTTCATCTATACTTATGACCTCCTCTAGCTCATATCATGTAATAAACAAGCCATAGGAAGAAACTAAAGACCACAACCAAAAAAATTAAAAAGAGCCACAACATAAAACTGAAGTCCACCTTTTGGAATGCATGGAGGAAGTAAGGCACAACTAGGATGACAAGCTTACAAGCAATGACAAAAACTACCTTAGTGTAATGGACCAAGTTAAGTAATTCTTGAAGCAAAATAATACCACCTTAAGCTTATATGAACTAATCATGACTTCCACCACACATTGTGAGGTGCCAGTCAAAATGTTGACCTCCATACTTGTTAGTGAGGATGTTCATGCTATTGAGGAAGCCATTCATGTAGTGATGACTCTTTCCTCACCAAGGAAGGAAACGTTAGCACCCTTAACATTTCATAATAGTGAAATTAAGGCTAATCCCTAGAGTGGCAAGGTTACCATGGATCCTCTATTCATAACCATATGCATAGGAAAATTTAAAATACATTGGATACCTGTTGATGATGGAGTAGTGACCAACGTCATTCCATGCACCATTGTTGAACTTTTGGGCCTAACAGAGTAAGTATAACCTATGACCACTGTAGCTCTTAAGTTCTTCAATGGATCAAGAGTTGCCGTCAAGGGGTCTATCTCCTTGGATTTCATAGTAAGAGAATAATTCCCTACCACTACAAACTTCTTGGTGGTTGAAGAGACACTAGGCTTCAACCTAATCCTTAGAAGATCTTTGTTGGCTCAATTACGAGCTGTCTCCTCATCCATCCATCAAGAAATTCCCCTTCCTTACAAGGAAGGTGAGATCATCATTCATGCTGACAATGTAGCCCCCCTAGCCATCAACAATGTGGGCATAGAGTAGGGGTCCAAAGTGGAGCTTCAAGAAGAAGCTCCTAGCCATGAAGAGTAAGAACCAAAGATGACCAACAATGATAATGATAACAAATGCGATACACTATGGGATGAACTCCCTTTCAACATAGTAAGCGAAGGGGATGGTGAATATAAGCTTGTGTAGAGTAGGCCTTACTCATTCCCTAATCTTGTAAAGGTTAGGAGGAGTTTGCACAAGTGAAGTTTACACTAACTTTCCCATGCCTTTATGACCAGATGCAATGATAGTCAAATAGCCTTATTTTTTGCTTTTGCAATTTAATATATCTTTGTTATTTTATGCAGATAGCCTATGCATGTAACCTAAATTTATTTGCATTTTTAATTATGTTTTAAATATTGAAAAGCATCTCTTTTAGTCAAGGCCTGCTAAGGCCTAAAACTGGCACTAAGGTCCACTAAGGCCTAAAATTGGAACTATGGCCCACTAAGGCCTAAAACTAGCACTAAGGACCGCTAAGCCCTAAAACTAGCATAATGGTCCACTATGACCTTAAATTGGCATTCTTGTCTACTAAGACATTAAACTGGCACCACGTTCGCTAAGATGTTAAATTGGCATTATGGCCCACCATGGCCTTAAATTGACAGAACTATATAACCTGTGCCCATGATGGCCTAAAACTAGCGAATGTTCTTGACATCGATTAGCCATAAACAAAACATCAAAATAGCCATTTTCAACATTTACAACATTTCCTAGTATAGATATATATAGCCAAAATAAATCCAATATTTAAATTCAAAATTAAATGTCCACAATCACACAATATAACTGATGCCCAAAATGGCCTAAAACTAGCAAACATTCCTTATTATATCTCCTTTTGTTTAGCCTATTATTGCAACGATTTAAATGTCGCAACAAAAAAAAAAAAGACATCAACATAACCATTTACAATGTTTACAACATTTACAACTATAGATGCGTATAGCCAAAAATGAAACCAAATATTTAGATTTAAAATTAAAATGTCCGTCCATAACATAGACTTGGATAAACAAAGCCATCAAACATAAGAACAAAAAAAAAAATAGCCAACAAGCTAAATTGAAGGAGGTTGTTGAGTAGCATCTGGAGGAGGAGGTGGTGGGTCATTTCCACTCTTATCGTTGGGCCTGCCAATGTCTCTTGAGACCTGAAATGCAATAATATATAGCCAGCTAGTAACCAATAGCCAAAATCATGATTCAAAGCACAAACTAAAGCATAAAATATATCAAAATTGCAGAGAGTTCAACTCCATGACTTCCAAGGATAGATGTGGAAGACCATTCTCCACAACAACCTTAGCTACATCCACAAACAAATGTGACCATAGCATCACACTGAAGTTCTTTAGGAGGTAGGCAAGGAAGTTCCTTGCTCTAGGCCAAACCCACAATGAAAGCTTCCCAAAAGGCACATTATGAGGTGGAGTATTAATCTTGGGATGACCAATGTAGCACAAGATTCCTACTAGCTCAACCATAATGAGGATAGGCCTCAAGACGACCCTTCACAAAGCAAAACAAAAGCATCATGACCAATTAGAATTTATTTACAAGTTTGGAAAACATCCTAGTTGGAGTTGAAATTAGCCTTTGTAAAAGTATCTAAGGTGTTTATCTAATAAGCTTAAAGAATTCAACAAAAAGGCACTATTACAACCTTTCAAAGTAAAAACATTAGGGCCTATCAGAGTTACTTAGCAAATTTATAGAAAACATTTAGTTGGAGGTAAAATTAGCCTATGTAAAAAGCTCTAAGGTGTTTATCTAAATTTGCCTAAGTAATTTCATGACAACATTGCATTATGACCAATTGGGACTTTTTTTTTACAAATTTAGAGAAAACTTCCTAATTCAAAGGTGAAATTAGCTTCTATAAAAAGCTCTTAGGTGTTTATCTAAATTAGCTTGAGAAATTCCATAAAAGCATTGATACATATTTTCCAATTTGTATAACCAAAAAAATTATGGCCAAAACCATGTCTAGTCTAAATTGTACATAAATTTAGAAAAAGCATCTAAATTATGCATAGATTTGGAAAAAGTAAGCATAAGTTTAGAAAAAGCATCTAAATTATGCAAAGCATGCATAAATTTGGAAAAATATCTAAACTATGCAAAGATTTAGAAAAGCATGATAAACTTAGAATAAGCCATGAAGCCATAACAAAAACTTACTTGACATAGAAATTTTTTTTACTCTCCTAGAAAAAAGCAAGAAATCAACCACTTATATTTTGGGCAGTGTGCTACAACCTTAGCAAAAAATTCATAAAAAGTCATCTTAAATCCAATCAGAGTAATTCCACCTCTGTTGGAAAGTTGAGGCCAAGGCCTATGTAGCCATGAATAGAAAATAACAATAACCTTAGTCATTTTCTTATGAAAAGCTAACAAAATTACAAAAAATGGCATAAACAGCCTAACTACGCAATGTTGGGAAAATAGCCATGACTCCCTCATTTCAAAGACAAATTAAACGAGACAACAACCATTGCAAAGCTTAAATAAAGGGATACAAACCCATAACCTTTGATTTTACAAATATGTAGGCATTTTAGTAAGAAAAAAAAATACACAACTTGGCTTGCTATTCATGGTAAAACTTCGAAAAAACCCCAAAGCCTAAATTTCATAAAGCCATTAAAACAGTCAAAATAGTTGAAACCATTGAAACCCATTTAAATTGACATCAAAATAATGGGGGTAGGATTTTGTTAAAATTTAATTTTAACAAATCCTAAGGCCTAGATTTGAGAAAAAATGGCCATACCCCAAGATTTTGGGAAGAAAGCACAAAACAACAAGGCTTGTTTTCAAAATCAAATCTACAAAAGCTAAAGTGGATAAATAACCATAGATCTACATGGGAGCAACCAAAATAGGAGGTGGGATTTTTTGAGAATTTTGACATAATCTCCCAATCACAATAGATCTGAAAAAGTGGCCCTAACACGTAGAAGGCAAAAAACTAGAATGAAACCATAAAAACAAAGGCAAAAATAGGTAGAATTGCCCAAATTGAGATAGGCCTCGAAACCTTTGATAACTCCCTAGAGTGCTCATCCATCCTCTAGTTTATGGGGTTGTTGCTCTTTCCTCCTCTTTATTTTGGTGCCATGGTAAGCTCAGCATTGGGAGAGATACAAATTAGGAGAAGATGGGAGTTCTATGCTAATTACAAGGGAGATGGGAGTCTTCCATGCTGAAGATTGGTTGTGGCTACCACAAGAATCTCTCCCAGAACTCTCCACCAATGTGTTATTGTTGAAGAATGATAATTATGAGCAATATTTGCAAATTTTGACTTATAAAACCTACCAAAACCTAAACAAAAAATCCCAATTGCTAATTTAGTGCACCAATACTACAAGTTTACTAAAGAAAAAGGGAGGCAAGTTTAGTTTACATTGGTTTTAGGGGAGAAACAACTTCACTTTCCAAAATTTTAAATTTGTGAATGGTGGGCCCCATCTTGTGCCTTCCCTTTTTGACCAAACTTACTAATTTCAATGCTTAAAACATTATGGAAACCTTACCCACATGCATCCACACTAAAAATGCCATGCCCAAAGTGGAAACATGTTTATCATTTTTCAAATTTATTAACATTACAATATCTTTCTATTTTTAGTAACCTAGACTTAATTTTTCAACCTAGGCTTCCAAATTTAGAAAAAACATGAGAATGACTAAGTACCATAAATTTCCACGCTAGGGCAGCTGTGCCCAACATAGAAGAAGGGGGGTAACACTCACTCTTACCTCCCAAACACTCATCTAGCATGAATTTGATCCAAAAGTGGGCCCCACATGACCTAGAATCCATATAAGCATCTTTGGTAACCTCGAAACCTCACCAAACCTAGTTGAAACTGGTAAAAAATGGTCAAAGTCTAAGATTTGGTGTTTTCCATGCTGGGGGAGACTTCTTCCATGCTGAGCCTTTCATCCTTAGCGTGGAAAGAGTGGGGGAAGCCAAAAATGACTTAAATTGGTGACCTAATAACCATTTCTTGATGCTTGATGATTCCTAGACCTTATTGGAACCCTTTGGATTTTTTAGAAGCCCCAAAATGGGTCAAAAATGGTACAAATCTATTATCCCCCTCTCATCCAATCTAGGGCCATCATTCCTAGTGTTTAAGGGAGGGGGAAAGTTATATGAGGCACTTAGAAGCCTCCAAACTATCAAATCTTGACACCCAACATTGATGATCAACATCAACAACCCTAAAGGTTGACATTAGCCATAGATTTGGCCTAGATATTACTTTATTGGTTCATGGGATGTCTTCCACATTGAGCCCTCCACCCGTAGCGTGGAAAAAAGGGGAGGAAGCCTGAAAACTCCCTCAACCTTAGGCACTGATGATTGATTTTGGCAACCCTGTGAGCACTCATGCATGGACAGATTGACCTAAAATGATCAAGAAATCTTTCACCCTAAGTTTCCACACTAATCATGGAAGCCCCAATATGGAAAGAGGGGGAAGGAGGGGGGAGAGGGGGAGTTTAAAAAATTTTGTATGATCCTTGAAATAGTCAAATTTTAGAGTCAAAGAACAGTAGGTAACACTGGTGACCTTAGGGGCTTGCATGCATAACTAATAGTGGCCAAAAGTGACCAAAAAAGCTTTCCCTCCAATTTTCTATGTTGAGCTTGGAAGCACCAGTGTGGAAAAAGGAGGGGAAGTTTAAAAAATGCCTTGTCAACCTTAAAACATTGAAATATTGACATCAAGTAGTAGCAATCATCGCTAGCAACCCTAGAGACCTACATGCATGGTCAAAATTAGCTAAAAATCACCAAAAATCTTACTATAAGCCTAGAAGCGCTTGAGTGGAAAAAGAGGGGGAAGTTCAAAAGCCACCTAAAAAACCTCTAAAATAACTAGTGTTGGCTCCAAACCTTAGTCCTCGACCTCGGCAACCTTGAAGGTTGACATGTAAAGCTGATTGAGGTCAAAATCGGTCAAAAATCCACTCCCCCTTGTTTTCCTATTGAGCATGAAAGAATTAGCATGGAAGAAAGGAGGGAAGCTAAGAAACCATTTGGAAATGTCCAAAATTACCAAAACTTGGGGCCAGACCTAAGTTCTCAACCTCAATAGCCTTGGGGGCTGAAATGCAAAGTTGATTGAGGGTAAAATGGGTCAAAAATCCACTCCCCCTTATTTTCCATGTTGATCATGGAAGCCTCATCATGGAAGAAAGGGGAAAGCAAAAAAACCATTTGGAAGTGCCCAAAATTGCTAGAACTTGGTCCCAAACCCAAGTCCTCGACCTTGGTAGCCCCAAGGACTAACATGCAATGTTTATTAAGGAAAAAATGGGTTAAAATCCCACTCCCCTTTATTTTCCACGCTGAGCATGGAAGCCTCAATGTGGAAGAAAAGGGTCCTCAACCTTGGTAGCCCCAAGGACTAACATGCAATGTTTATTGAGGAAAAAATGGGTTAAAAATCCACTCCCCTTTATTTTCCACACTGAGCATGGAAGCCTCAATGTGGAAGAAAGGGAGGAAGCCAAAAAAGCCACTTGGGAATGCCCAATATTGCCAAAACTTGAGACCAAACCTTAGTCCTTAACCCTGGTAGCCCTAGGGGCAGACATGCAAAGTTAATTAAGGGTAAAATGGGTCAAAAATCCACTTCCCCTTATTTTCCATGTTGAGCATGGAAGCCTCAATGTGGAAGAAAGGGAGGAAGCCAAAAAAGCCACTTGGGAATGCCCAACATTGCCAAAACTTGAGACCAAACCTTAGTCCTTGACCTCGACAACCTTGGAGGTTGACATGCAAAGTTGAGTAAGGTCAAAATTGGTCAAAAATCCACTCCCCCTTGTTTTCCATGTTTATGATGGAAGCCTTAGGGTGGAATAAATGGAGGAAGCTAAAAAACCATTTTGAAATGCCCAAAATTGCCAAAAATTGAGGCTAGATCCAAGTCCTCAACCCTGGTAGCCCCAAGGGCTGACATGCAAAGTTGATTAAGGGAAAAATGTGTCAAAACTCTACTCCCCTTGTTTTACATGTTGATCATGGAAGCCTTAGTGTGGAAGAAATGGGGAAAGCCAAAAAACCACTTAGGAGTACCCAAAATTGCCAAAACTTGAGACCAAACCTCAATCCTCAATACCAACAGCCTTGGAAGCTGACATGCAAAGTCGATTAAGGTCAAAAATCCAATTCCCCTTTTTTTCCATGTTGAGCATGGAGGCCTCAATGTGCACAAAATGGGGGAAGCCATTTCAACACCTATTAACACTTAAAATGACCTTAAATTGCCTAGGAACAAAGCCAGAAGATGGACAACCTCTAGTACTAGGTACTAGTTGCTTGTTTGACGATGTTTCATCTTATTTTTGCTTGGATTTTGATTCCCCATGCTAAACCCCCTCTTTTTCACACTAGCCAATGTGGAAATAAGGAGAGAAGACTTCAAGACTTGCTTTTTGGCCTTTGTAGACCTTTGGAGCATCCATTTTTGATGGACCTGACCTTGTGTAGCCTTGGGAAGGTCTCGGGACCTCAATTTTGGACCTCTGAACATTCCAAAACATATTTTCCTTAGTATCCATACTAAGGGTCCCTTGTTTCCACGTAGAGCCTACTGTGGAAGCCTCAAAACACTTGATTTTTGGGTCTAGACAACCCAGAAACAACCTTGATTGATGCCTGAGCTCACCTAATAGCCCTGTAGCCTTAGAACATTCCTTGATAAGGCCTAAAATTAGTAAAATTTAACCAAATTTGACCTGCATTAACCAATTTTGACCTATATTAATCAATTTTATCATATATGGTTTGTTTTACTTGATTTTTGACTTATTATGTAATGTTTTGGCTTGTTTTAGGACTTATGTTGCCTAGTGGACATGGTTGACCCTCTATGGCCTCTATATAGTCCTATATGTTCATGGATTACCTTATTATAGCTATATTTGTATTTTTTTGCCTTTTAAATGATATTAAATAGTGGGGTTTGACCTTCCCCAACCACCATTTGACATAATGTGACCATAGATTGCTAAGGCCTTAAACTAGCATCATAGTCCACCAAGACTATAAACTAGTATCATGGCCCGCTTAGGCCTAAAATAGGCAAAAATATGGCCTTTATTGATCATTTGTAGCCTTAATCCTTGTATTTCCCCTTGTTTGATCTTTATGTGACCTTTGTTTGCCTCTATTGCACTTTTTTGAATTAACCTCATCTCATTAATGACCTTGGATGGCCTTGATTGCATTAGATTTGCATATGTTTTATGACATATTAACATTATTTATTCACTTTTACCTAGGTGCCACTTAATATGCTTTTGGTTGATGTGCAGGATCAAAGTATGAGTATCTAGGAGCAAATTAGTTTTCCTTTGTGCCTACATGGACCTCATAGTGATATTAAATGGTGTATCGACCTTAATTACCTAGATATTGACCTTGAGAATCTTGTAGACCACATAGTCTCAATAGAAAAACCTTTAGAATGGCCTAAAAACCTAGCCAAAACCCTTAACTTAGAAGCAAGAGACATAACTAAAGACCCTTTAGTTGAGATTCCTATCACAACACACAGTGGTGAGGAGAAAACCCTTAAATTAAGTTCCTCATTAGAGCCTTGATGTACCCAAGATATCACTAAAGTCTTACAAAACAACATTAAAGCATTTTCTTGGTCATATGAAGATATGCTAGGCTTAGACCCACGTCTAGTCTAGCACAACATCATACTGGATCCTACCATTAGACTAGTTAAGTAAAAAGTGCATAAGATTAGACCTGATTTGGCCTTGGTAGTTTGTGATGAAATATCAAAACTCTACCAAGCAAGTTTCATTAGGGTTGTTGATTATGTAGAATGGGTATCCAACATAGTGATAGTTCATAGGAAAAATGGAAGTATCTATATTTGCATTGATTTTCGAGACCTAAATAAAGCCACAATCAAGGATGATTTTTCTTTGCCTAGTATTGATTAACTTATCGATACTATAGCCAAACATGTCTTGTTGTCATTTATGGATGGATTCTCAAGATATAACCAAATGAGGGTCAACCCTAAGCACCAGCTTAGCACAACCTTTATGATCCCATGTGGTACTGTTTATTATACCATGATGTCCTTTGACCTTAAAAATGCTAGAGCAACATACCAGGGAGCCATGACCTATATATTTAGTAATTACATGTTAGGTTTGGTTAATGATTATGTAGATGACATAGCTATGAAGTCTAAGATAGCTGATGACCATGCTAATGACCTAGATCTTGTGCTTAAACAATGCCTCAAATATGAGCTTATCCCAAGAAGTGTGTCTTCGATGTTAAGACTGATAAGATGCTTGGCTTTGTAGTCTCTAAAGCAAGGATACACGTAGATCCTAATAAGGTTAAGGCCATATCCAAATTGGTAGCACCTAACAACCTTAAAGAGCTTTGAAGATTACAAGGCAGGCTATAGTTTATTTGTAGGTTCATCACTAGGCTTACAGATAAGTTACAACCCATGCATCACTTAAGAAAGGAGTTCACTATGAGTGAACAGCTCAATGCCAAGAAGCCTTTGAAAACCTTAAGTAAGAATTAACACAGCTACCTATAGTCTATCTTCTATAAGAGGGTAAATCATTTTACATATATCTGACTAATTCTGATGCATCTATTGCCTCTCTACTCTATTAGAAATGTGATGATAGAGTAGAAATGCCTATGTAATACCTTAGCCATGTGTTAGTATCCCACAAGACTCAATACACTAAAGTGGAGAAGCATTGTCTAGCACTAGTTTTCTCTTTGAAGAAATGGAGACACTACCTCTTTAGAAGCCAAGTTAACATAATTTTCAAGGACAACATACGTAGAGCCATAATGACCAACATCTATGAAAGTAGCTGTATAGGTTGATGGAAAGCCATAACCACAGAGTTTGACCTCCATTACATCTCTCAGTCCTTAACAAAAGGTCAAGCTATAGCTGTACAACTCATAGTTTTGCCTATTAATGACCAAGTAGCCATAGATCCTGAGTTCCTTGATGAAAAATTTAGGTACTATATGCTTGGGTGTAAGATGTTTGTACACACAAATCATATTGTATTTCGATTCCTCATGAACAAACCAACAGTGAGCCCCCATGTCATATGATGGTTAGCAATGTTGTAGGAATTCAATCTTATGATAGTAGATTGAAAGGATACTAAGAATGTGGTTGCTAATCACTTGTCTTAGTTACGATGGGGGAACAAAGAAAAGGAGAGTTCACTTTTAGATTAATTTCTTGATGAACTTCTCTTTGTTGGGGCTATAACTGAACAAATGTCCATTGAATCCAAATGGTATGGTCACATTCTCATATATCTTCTCACTTAGGAGATGCCACTGGAGTGGTATCACAAGAGAAAATAATAGTTTTTTCACCAAGCAAAATGCTTTATGGAAATCAACAGACACCTTTATAAGGTGTGCACTGATGGCCTAGTTCGTTAGTGTGTTTCTAATGTTGATTAATTATGTGTTCTTCAAGATGTTCATGAGGGTTCTTGTGGGGGCCACTATGCTAGAAGACGCATGGTCATTTAGATCCTCATGGTAGGGTATTGTTGGCCAACACCCTTCAGGGATGCTCAATAATATGTCTACTTTTGTGAATGTTCCATCACACCCATGTTAAATGGAAAGGTGATGAGTCATGAATTTTTTTGATGTGATATTGCTGTCGTGATATCATAGCAGCTATGATATCGCAACCGCGATATCGCATCCACGATATCATAGCCAATGCGATATCGCGTACGCGATATCGTATCCTAGTTGTGATATCGCGTAGCCAATCGCAATGTCTATAAATAAGAGGTGAATTTCCCAGTTTTAGGCACTTAGATTTAGACCCTTAGCTAAACTCTTGCAGTTTTATCATTCCAGAGTTAGAATATTTCCTAGTGTATGCCCGCAGTGTGGTGATTGTAATTGTACGGCATCCTTATTCGAGTGTGATGTACTTGGACATGCACATGACTAGAAATAAAGATCGAGATTACTTCATCATTGCAAGATTCAATTAGTTTCACCCTAAACTCCTGTTAAACGTGGAATGAGTATGACTTGATTACAAGCATTTAAGTGTGACTACTTGGTAACCTAGTATTGTACCTAGGATCTGCGCTTGGTAATCCCAATGGTAGTCGTGCATGAAGTCCAAGATGTGTACAGATGCTCATCGCTCTTAGGCTAACTTAGATTCTCTCTCACCCTCTCTTTCTTAGCTTAGTTAATATCATTTCCCATTGTATTCAGGAGTAGTAGTAGTATAGGAACACATCATACACCTCATTCTGGACTAAACCATATGTGACAGAGTTAACCCTAGTCCAGATGGGAAGACAGTGAACTACGATCTAAGGATAATTGTCTTGATACCACAACTAGCTCATCTACAGAGTTCGACCAGATCACACATGAGATGCTCATATTCGTATGGTTGAGTGTAGGGGTACCTTGCCACTCATCAAAAGGCATACATCATAGTCACTATTGGCTATTGTACAAAATGAGTGGAAGTTGCAACTGTCACCAATTGCACATCTTCTAAAAATGTTCGATTTATACAAAAAAATATTGTAAATAGGTTTAGTGTGCCATGTGCACTTATTTTTAATAATGGAACTTAATTTATAGGCACTAGCTTTTGAAAACTCATGCAATGATTGGAAATTGAACATAAATTGACACACCCTACCATACTCAAGCCAACGATCAAGCAAATGTTATAAATAAGCAAATCAAAAAGATACTAACAAGAACTATTAGTAAATATAGGAGAGATTAGAGCATGAACCTCAACAATGCACTTTGGGCCTACCATTCCACATGAAAAGTTCCTATTGGCTACTCCCCCTATGAGCTTGTGTATCGGAAACTACCAACACTTCCAGTTGAAGCTGAGCTTCGTACACTATCAATAGCTTATGACCTTAACCTTGACATAAGTCTAGCATGAAAAGAAAGATTGATGAACCTCAACTTGCTAAATGAGAACCGATTGGTAGCCCTATCATTTAATGAGTTGCACAAGACATTCAACAAGTAACAATATGACCTTAGAATTAGGAACGTCAAATTTCAATCGAGAGATAAGGTCCTCTACTGGAATCCAACACATGTACCACAAAGAACCAAGTTTAGAAAATTATGGGAATGACCTTATGCTATCTATGAAACCTTTCCTTCTAGGGCCATGTTAATATACAAACCTAAAAGCCAAAATAAGAAATTACTAGTGAACATGCAACAAATCAAACCTTTCCATGAGCCCAAAAGAGAAAGTGACCATAAAACCTCAACAGATGGATAGGCTCAATCAATTTTTTAGATCTTTTTCCAACTTAGTCATGGGAGAGATGGCCATCCATGCTGATCCATTAAAATGGCTTCTCAATTTTTACATTTTTATTTGATTTTATGCTTTTTTGTTTTTACACTTTTTTTTAGTTTTAAACCATCTTTAATACATTTTTCTCTTTCTTAAATATTTTACAATTTCTTCTATATTTTACTTTATTTGGTTAGGATTTTTCTAATGTTTATTTATTTTTCTTTATTTCTGCTAGGACTAAGTGCAACTATAGCTATTAATTGATGGTGGCTTGTACTTTAATGTTTGGATTTTATCTTTGAATTTTAGGATTGGTAACTAAGACATGATTTCTTTTTCATAATAACAGGTGGAGAATTCATGTCATCCACCCATTCAAAAAATTCTATGGTGTTCCTTGTTTTGAAAATATGAGATCCATTTCTTAATGAAACTTATACAGAACTTGTGACCTTGGTAGTTTTCAAACATTGTAAGGATTAAATGGATAGATGAGGGTGTGACTTCAAGAGGATTTGATGCTCTTTGTACTTGCCTACCTTCTTAGGTGCATGAGTGTTTTCATGGATTTCTTACCATTGTGTTGTTAACCAATAGTAGAAAGCTAAAAGTCTTTGCATGGTGTGGTTCTCATTAAAAATAAATAAAAATAGAAAACATAAAAAAAAAACAATAATTGGAATTCAAAGTATACCCATTAGACAAAATAACAGGCTACAAGCATTGGTTATGAGACTAGAAAGACATGTTACCCATGCTCGAAGGTTCCCTCTAACTATGGTCCATCTCACTTCCTACTTCTTTTTTCTTCTCTTTTAGGAAAGGTGATTGATTTGTGGAGATGCTCTTATGTCTTGAGGGGGTGGACCGGTATTAGAGTATTGATGTGAAGTCACTAAAAGTGGTTGATTTTGATTTGGACTAAGGATGATTGTTATCAGGTCATCTTAATCACAAAACCCACAAGGGAGTTCCTGTAACCTTGATATGGAACTTCATTCCACTCTCTCTTATCCACTTATACTTTCCATATTTCACCTCACAACCAAATTTTCATGTTTTGTTCAATGTCTTAGTTTGATGTGTCAAAACTCTTAGGTAGATTCTTATGGGATTTAGTCCTTAACTTTCCATATCCATTAATTATCCATGGGGCCCATGGACTCCTTGGTTTGAGGACATTAAAGACATGAGCATGCTATGGAAAGGATACACTTACATACCTCTTGGTCCAACTAGTTAAGTTCCCTATCCTTAGACATTTTGCATTCCAATCATTCATGCTCCACGTTGATTGCATTTAGTTTTGCACCCCTTTTTAAGTTTCTCCAATCATTCTTCTAATAAAAACTTCTTTTTGGTAAATTATATAACCCTCTTCAAGTGTTTATTCATGTTGATAACCTTTTTAGATCTCTATGGACTCTAATTTCATGTAAAAACTCTTTATTTTTAGCTTGATTTTCAAAGTTCAAAAATTTTCTTTTGGCTACTAATGAGCGGTGAGGTACCCCTATGCCTAACCATATGAATCACAAATGTTCACATGTGATCCAGTCAAATTCAGCAAATCTTAAGTTCTTAAGTACAGTGGTTTGAAGATGTGAAATCTAATCATGACAATCATTATCTTCTCAACTATACTTGTGAAGCTTAATTGTATGGTTAAGTGTAATTAAGGCATATGATTTTTATTATTTTGTATTTTATTTATCTATGATTAATAGCTGGTTGAAACTCAAATTATAAATCAATTTAACTAATCTAATTGCTAATCAATAACTAACTATCCTAACATAAGTATCTGGTCCCACTTTCCGTGCACATCTTGAACACATATAATGTTGCTGGGTTACCAAATGTTAAGCATTGTTGGGATTACCAAGATTCATACGCATGCTTGAAGTGGTCATACTTATGTGCTTAATTGATTTCTATTTGATCAAACTAGCTTGCTTTACCTTAATTACTTGGGAGCATAAAAGGAAATTGCATAAAACATTAAATGCATAAATAAAATATTTAAGCTAGCCAAGGTGTTGCAAGGTTTGATTAGAAAGCTCGTCTCTATTACCACACACACTAGCGTGCTTAGGTACAACAGTGCTTGAATAAAGATCCATACACTCAATGACTTCTACTACAGGCACTTTGGAAAATATTCTAACTCTGGAGAAAAGAAACTACAAGAGCTCTGCTATGCTATGACAAAAACTATCTAGAAATGCCTTTTGGAGTGCCAAAAAAGGCAAATTTATGGGTTGTATAGGGGTAGATGATTTTCTACGTTGAAAACACATGTAGGAGGGTAGATCTCACCTACCCCTCAGCGTGGGAGGATGAGGGGTTTGAAAACTCCCCCCCCTTTCAATGTGGAGAAGAAAGATGCATTTTGGAAAGTTTCTCCTCAAATCAAAAAGTTTCTCCCAGCTTGGAAACTTTTTTCATAGCCTAGAAAGTTTTCCCCCTTCAACATGGAGACCAAAGACACATTTTGAAAACTTTTTTCCCAAACTAAAAAGTTTTCCCTAGCTTGGAAACTTTTCCCCTAGCCTGGAAAGTTTTCCCCCTTCAATGTGGAGACAAAAGGCATGTTCTTGGAAAGTTCCCCCCCTAGTGTGGAAGATTTAAACCCCCATCATGGAAGCCACAAGAAGTAAAAATTCATCAAGTTATGCACTTCAATGTTGACCAACCACATCACCAAGCATAGTGGAGAGCTTAGCATGGAAGATTTATCTCCAATGTTGAAAATGTGCCATGGTTACTATTTTTAGTAAATGGAATGGCCATGGGGGAAAGCACTTACTATTTTTAGTAAACCCCAAAATTTGGACATCCATTTCACTTGAATTTGTCAGCCAATTTGTAGCAAAATTATATCAAAATTTTAGCCAGTTTTGTAGCCATTTTGCAGCCCAAGAATAGCTAATTTATAGCCCCATTTATGGCTCAAAGACCCTATAAAAGCTAACCTCCAACATCATTTATAGGTTCAACATTTTTTCAGCAATTATAAGTAAAAAGAGAGTGATTGGTTCTAGATTTTTGGAAGGACATTCAACATTTTTGACCAAAATTCAACACTTGCAATTAATTTTCAGCAACAATTTGCATACACAGAACTCCATGCCTAGGGCATTTTCAAGTACTCAAGAGCTCTTGTAAGTTTCCACACTTGCAATCTTTTGAACCCTAACATGGAAGCATTGAGGCCTTCAAATTATAGATCCAATGTTGTAGCAATGAAGGGAGGTCCTATAGCATCAAGAGTGGCTTGGCATTTGAATCATGAAGTAGATCATCTTGGCTTTAACAAGCTTTGAACTTTTGTACAAGTGGATCCTCTTTTTGCTCATTTAGGCACCATTTTTTGGTATACATTTCTCTAACTTATTATTTATTCTATTCTCAATAAGGTTTTAAGTTTTGAGTTTTGTGTTCAATAGAATTAAAGTTATTATTTGTGCATTAATCAGATCTATTTATATGTTCATGTTTTACATCTATCTCAAGTCCTTGGGTGATCTGCAAGATCAACCAAGGCACCCGAGTCCCATTTTTATCATGAGGACCCTAGGGGCTTGGGGTTGAGGAACTATGTACATTGAGGACCCTTATTTTTTATTCCAGCAATCGATGTTTTTGGTTGCAACATCCATGATTGAATGAAAACTCATCCTCGAGTGAACAAGAGGAGGAACAAGTTCCTTACAAAATATTGGGAAGGTATGGGATTATTGACTAACATGCAACTAAATCAGAAAAAACAAATAGACTCTAAGTGTCCAATTTTATAGATTTACAATTTTTTACAAAATTGGATGTTCATGATAACATAATTGAATACCCTAGACAAAACAGACATCCAACTCCTCTAGCAACTAAAGGACAAGGGAGAAGGTCCAACAATCATGAATGGTCCTCATTGCATGGTGCTACTGCATATTCCTTGGTGAAGATAGTCCCACTTCTAGTCCACACTTTCCATTGCAATCATAACAAAATCACGGATTAGTATGCAATGTGTAACATATAGCTTTTAAGTACCTTATCTCGTCAGTAGTTACACTTGGCTAGGTTGTGATTTTGGTGAATTGATTCCTTTAATAGTGTTAGTGGGAAGATTGAAAAATAGGGCGAAATGGATAAGCAGTCTATTATTAAATTCTAAAAAGTCCAATGTGATAAAATGCTTGAATAGGATTTAAGAATTCACAACAATAAAAAGAGGATCTTACTAAAAAATGTTGTTAAGATGCGCACAATTAGATGTCATTGATGGGGCATGACAAATGGTTTGATTATGAGAATTTCCAAGGATAAAGGACTTAACTAACCCAACCAAAATGTATGCAAGTGGATCCTCCCCAAAGCAGGCATAGGTCCTTTATTGTCCTTGCATAACTTCAAACTGAGGAGTCCACGGACCTCATGGATGATTAATGGTTACAAAAAGTTAAGTACAAAAAATATGGAAGAAACTACTTAAGAATTTTGACACATCAAACCAAGACATTGAATAAGAACATCAAAAGCACATATGGATGAGAGAGAGAGAGTTGAATGGAGTTACCAATTAAGGTCACATGTAGTCCCTTGTGAATTTTGTGGTTAAATGACCTGATAAAATCCATCCATAGTCCAAACCAAAACCAACCATGTTTAGTAACTTTGCATTGCTAGTCGAAGACCACTCCACCCCCTTGAGACACAAGAGTGCTTCCACAGAACAACCACCATTTCTTATTGAAGAAGAAAAGAGAAGTAGGAAGTGAGAAAGGGCCTTAGTTATAGGGGAAATTCAAGCATGGGTAACATGTTTTTCTAGTCTCCTAACAAGTGCTTGTAGCATTTTTATTTTGTCTAAGGGGTGTGTTTTGAATTTTCATCATTTTCTTTTCAATGGGAATCACACCATGTAAAGACCTATTCAACTTCTTGTTATTGATCAACACAGAATGGTAAGAAATCCATGAAAACGCACATGCACCCAAGTAAGTAGAAAAGCACAAAGAGTACCAAGTCCCCTTGAAGTCACACCATGTTCAAACCTTCAAATCTTTTCCAAATCTGGAAATTACCAAAGTCACAAGTTCATTAAAGTTCTACTAATGAAAAATGGACCTCACACTTCCAAAACAAGGAAAACCATAGAGTTTGTGGATGGGTGAATGTTGTGGACTCACTACTTGTTTCATGAAAAAGAAACCATGTCCTAGTTATTAGTAACAAAATTCAAAGTTAGAATGCAAACACCAACAATCAAATAACCAGATAGCATGTGCCCACATCAAACAAACCACACTGTACCCAGTTGGGAATAAGGCACGTTATTATTATGAAAACATAATAAGAAAATCACATCCAAAATAAAGAAAAATATATAAGAAATTATAAAATATTTAAGAAAAACAAAATGTACTAACAATGTTTTAAAGTAAAACTTTTGAAAAATTAATAACATAAAAACAAAAAGGTATAAGATAAAGAATGTGTAAAACAAAAAGTTGTAAAAGTAACAAGGTGTAAAACAAAAACATGTAAAATAAAAAGGCCAAAAAAATCAAGGAGCTACTTATATAGTTATCATGGATGGCCATCTCCCCCATGACTAAGTTGAAAGGAGAAGATTTGAAAGATTAAGCATGGTTGTCCATTTGATGAAGCATTCATTACACTATCTTGCTTAGGCTCGTGGAAAGGTTTGACTTGTTGTTTGTTGACTAGCTGCTTCTTGTATGGGCTCTTAGGCTTATAAATCAACATAGCCCTAGAAGGAAAAGTTTTTTAAATGATATAAGGTCCTTCTCACAATATTGGAAACTTAGTTCATTGAGGTACGTGTGTGGGCTTCAAGTATAGGACCTTTTCTCTCGGTTGAAATTTGACTTTCCTAATTCCAAGGTCATGGTATTTTTTGCTGAATGCCTTGTGCAACTCATTAGATGATAGGGCTACCAATCGGTTTTCATTCAGCAAGTTAAGATTCATTAATCTTTCCTTTTGTGCTAGACATAAGTGAAGGTTAAGGTCACAAGTTTTTGAAGGTGTATAGAGCTTGAATTGAATAGGAAGTGTTGGTAATTTTCCATACACCAGCTCATAGGGAGAATAGCCTATAGAAAGTTTCCATGTTGAGCAGTAGGCCCATAGGGCATCATTGAGTTTTGTGCTTTATTCTTTCTTATATTTGCTGATAGTGCTCATTAGGATCTTTGTGATTTCCTTATTTGTAACCTCAACTTGACCATTGGCTTGAGGGCGGTAGGATATTGTTAGTTTATGTTCAACCCCCAAGCGTTGCATGAGTTTTTGAAAGGTAGTGCCTATAAAGTAGATTTTATTATTAGAAATTAATGCATGTGCATACCAAAAGTATTACAACATTCTGTTATACAAATTAAGTAGCAGTAGAAGATGTACGATTGATGATAGCTACTGCTTCTACTCATTTTGTACAATAGTCAACAATGACTATGATGTACACCTTTCCATTTGACATGGGCATGATGGAACCCATGAAATCCATGCCCCAGATGTCAAAGGGTTCCAGTGGTTGGATCCATTATTAAGGTTTTTCCATTTACATAGTCATTCCACCATCTTGTTGGTAGCATTTACAAGAGTGAACATATTGATGAGCATCCCTAAAGATTGATGGCCAATAATACCTCACCATTAGGATTTTAATGGCTATGCATCTCCTAGTGTAGTGGCCCCCACAAGGACACTCATGAGCATCCTAGAGAATGTGCAATTGATTAGCACCAGGGACACACCAATGAACCAGGCCATTGACGCACACCTTGTAGAGGTGTCCATTGATCTCCATGAAGCATTTTGCCTAGTGAAGAAGCTATTATTTCTTCTAGTGATCCAACCCTTATGGGATATCTTGAGTGAGAAGATAGGTGAAAATGCCATCATACCATTTAAGCTTAGTGGGCAATTGTTCAGTTATAGCCCTAACAAAAAATAGTTCATTAGAAAATAGATCAGATAGTGAACTTTCTTTCTCTTTGTTATCCCATCGTAACTAAGACAAGTGGTCAGTGACCACATTCTCAGTTTCCTTTTGATCTACCATTGTAAGATTAAATGCCTGTAAGATCACCAGCCACTATATGACATAAGGGCTCATCGTTGGCTTGTTCATGAAGAAGAAAATGACATTGTGGTCCATTTACACAAACACTTTGTATCCAAGCATATAATGCTTGAAATTTTCTAGAGTAAACACCACTAACATCAATTTTTTATGGTGGTGTAGTTTAGTTGTGCACCCACAATGCTTTGGCTTGCATAGTGGATGTAATATGGATGTTTCTTGTCATCCAATTGCATAAGCATAGCTCCCAAGGTGTAATTTGATGCATCTATCATAACATGAAATGGTTTGAACCAGTCAGGTGCATGTAAAATTGGAGTTTCTACAAGTTTTTCCTTTAGTTGTTGGAATGATTTTTCACATTACTTGGTCTAGACAAATGGAGAATTTTTCTTTGTCAACTTGATCAACGATTTTGCGATCTTAGAAAAATTCTCTATGAATCATTAGTAGTAGCCAGTATGTCCAAGGGATGATTGAACATCTTTTATAGTTTCTAGTTGGTGGGTAATTCCTTGGATGACCCTTATTTTTTTAGGATCAACCTCAATTCTTGCTTGTGAGATTCTGTGCCCCAATACAATGCTTTCTTGGACCATGAGATGGTTCTTTTACCAGTTGAGCTACAAGTTTATTTCCACACATCTTTTCAGTACTTGCTCAAGATAGTCCAAGGCTTACTCAAATGTAGTGCCATAAGTGAAGAATTCATTCATAAAGACTTCCACTTTGCTACTGGTTTGCTACTGAAAGATGCTTAAGACCAGACATTGGAATGTAGCAGGGGCATTGCATAGACCAAAAGGCCTCTTGTGATATTCAAAGGTTTCCCAGGGATTCATGAATGTTATTTTGGCCTGGTCCACTGGTGTGATATGGATTTGGTTATAGCCATGATAACCATCCAGAAAACTATAATAGCAATGCCTAGATATGGTGCTTAACACCTGATCAATGAATGGTAATGGAAAATGATCCATGAATGTTGCCATATTTAATAGCCAAAAATTGATGTAGATCCACCACTTGCCATCTTTCTTTGACACAATCATGAGTGGACTAACCCACTCACTATTTGCAATGGGATAGATACACCCCACCTTGAGGAATTGTTTGATTTTCTCTTTGATGATATGCTTTAATTTGGAATTCAATCGCCTCTATGGCTATCTCTTTAGCTTCATGGCTGGGCTACTGTAGATACAATGCTAGCATATCCTAGGATCAATCCCTATGAGTTTAGGATATGACCAAGCAAAGGCTATTGACCATTTTTCAACCACATTCATCAACATTTATTTCTATTCTAAAGCAAGATTTGCATTGATTATTACCAGCTTCCCATTTTTTAAGAATGCATATTCCATGTTGACAGGTAGAAATTTTAATTCAAGGGGCTCTTACTTGAAATTTTTAGAAATTTCAAACTCTTCCCAATAAGTATCATCATTTGAATTATCAAAGAGTTGGTGATGAACTTGCTCTAGTTCATCCATGCCTATGACATAAGCGTATGTTAGGCTCTTTGTAGGTTCCATGCAAAGTGTGCTGCTTTCAAAATTAACAGTTAGCCATTGGGTGCCCTCTTGTTTTGTGGCTACTGCATACAGACACCTTTGAATATCTTCTTTAGGTGCACACTGCCTGCATGTGGAAATGGACGGTTATTTCACGGACCAGAGTTTTTACATGTAATTATATCTTGTATCACTATACACGATGCATGGAACTTACTTCTTCTAGATCTTTCTGAATATATTTTCCTTAGATATTTTTAGGGAAAGATCTTTGATGCCCATTCTTGCATCAAAAGTGCTTAGCCATGTCCTTCCCATGATGATTGGAAAGTCCCCTTTACAATTCTCAACCTTGATTACTAAGAAATTAGCAGGATAAGACCACCCATTGATAATGGTCACAATGTCTTCCACTAGTTCCAATGGAATAGTAATGGAATCGTATGCCAATTCTAATCAAATATTGCTCTTCTTGAGGGGTAGTAGGTTCTAGGTAGTATAAAGCTCATAAGAAATTAAATTCACACTAGAACCTAAATTAAGAAGGGCTTTACATGGTTCGTTCTCTATAAATAGCAAATAAATAAGAGGACTCCCAAGATCAGATAATTTCTTGGGAAGGTCACCAACCCAGATCCAATCAGATACAACATGAGCAAGCATAATGGTATGGATTCTAGGTAGTATTTGGTTTGAAGGGGACTTGAAGGAATTAGATACAAAGAGAGATAGAGAAGTAGGGTCACCAACTGCATGTATATGTGAGGGCTTAGATGGACTATTGGGTTGACAAAAGGTCTTTTTTGTGATCCAGTGTTTGAACCACTTGGTTGATGAACTGGTTGTAGATTAATAGTCCTAGTGGCATTGTATTGCTACAGTTGGGCTAGAAGTTCACCCTACATAGATGGAGTAGGTAGTAGCTATGTTGAGGATGGAGGAATAGGTGCAAGAATATAAGGAGGATCAGGATAAAAAGTGGTATCCCTTCTTGAATGTGGAGAATGAGTTCAATAATATTTAAGAGGGTAGTAGTGATGTTGGAAAGTAGAAACATGACTAAAAGAGTCACGTGGAGATAGATTTTTTTGAATGAAATACCCATATGGATTAGGTTTCCTATAAGGGTATTGGTGCCTTGGCTATGGCAACGCCCATGATTGTGGTTGCTATTACTATTGATATTGCTCGTATGATTGCAATGGAGTTCCACTTGGATAATATTGTTATTGTTGATGGAACTGCTTAGGATTTCCTTAAGGATAAGAAAATATTTTGGGTGTTTACCTTCTTGCTGGTCATGGATTTAGAGCATATATCCTAGACTCTTGTACATGTGAAATGATGAGGCAACATCCTTTAGAATGCTCATAATAGCAGATGTCACACCCACCATCATCATCTAATTTAATTTCTGCAACTTCCTCTACTACAATAATCTTACCCTTACCCCTTTGATTGGCACATTCAGCTTTCTTTCACCTCTTATGATCATGATCACTACCTTGTTCTTTAGACTCTTCAACAATCTTCAGGATAGCTTAAAATCAACTATCCATAGAGTCCCATAACTAATCTACCTTAACTAAAATTTTAGAGGTGCATTTTTGAATTATCAAGGTCTTACGTTCGACCATCTCATCAAGTGATGATTCCTCATCACTATTAGAAAATCAAACCTCCCTATTGTAAATGGAAGGATTGTGATTATATTCTTCTACACTTTAGTGTTTCCTTAACTCTTCTTCTTCTTTTGCTACCTACTTAATCAACCATTGAATTTGATGGGCTCTTAATTCTGATAATTACCCTTGGGCATAGATGCCAAGAGTTCTCCTTATTTCTGATTAGAGCCCATCTACGATGTGGTGAAGTTGTTCCAGTTGAGAATAACCATGGCTAGGATATTTTTGCAATAGGGAATAGTATCGACCCATGGTGATATCCAAGGATTCATGTGTTCCTTGTTTCCATCCTTGGATCTACCTCCTCAAATTGGACACTTGGGAGTATGTCTGATATTTGTCATTGAATAGTTTGAGAATTGTACTCCATCGTTTGATGGATTCCAATTCTAAGGACTAGTACTAGCTTTCTGCTTCTTTAATGAGTGTCCTGGGGAACAACTTAAGCTTTTACCAATTATTTTCTATATTTTGCAAGGCACATGTATCATGAAAAGCTTGAAGATGGTTCTACGGATTTAAGTTATATTCCCCTTTGAACCTAGGGATATTGTTCATGTCTAGCCTCTTAATCTGACTATCCTTGATGTGTCTTGTAGGAATTCTCATTGCCTTCATAATGTTTAGCATGCTTTTGGTAGTAGGGAAAGGCTCATCAAGGCCATGATTCTAGTGCCTACGATGCCCTCTGCTACCCCTTCATTCATGGTGATGGATCACTCTTGAATGCCTATTCCCTAGGTCTTGACTTAGTTGATGATCCTTATGGTTATCTCAATTTCGTTGGTCATCTCCATCATGATCGCATCCCCTATGGTTATGTTCAGATCTAGAAGAGGAAGAAGATGAAAATGAAGTTGAGGAGGAAGGAGGACTCGCACTATCATGGTGCCTACCATCCCCTCTTTGGTAGTTATAGCCATGATCACAATCATGTTTCTTTTCCTTATCCTTACCATGACTCTCCTCCTTGGATCTTCATTTGTCATTGGATCCATTCTTACCAGAATCAAGTTTGTGGACTATAGGTTTTGGTTTTGACCTTTTTCACTGAAGTTAAAGAGAGGAGTTTCACCAAATAGAAAATCCCCAAAAAAGGGTTCTTCACCATCTTTTTGGTACGTTAAATCTAGGAAATCATTGAACCACTTTCCCTTCAAAGATTTATAGTGCTACTCTAGATGTTGATTGCTTAGATGTTGTGCCATAGTGGGATGATAATCCTTGGTGTCACTATCTTACACAACCCACTCAAGATGAAGTCCTTAGAGATCCAATCGCATAAGAGTTTGTTGGAGTATCATAGGAATGGATTGATTGGGCAGCAAGACAATGTTTCCCTCCATGTCTTTCCACTATAGTAGTTCATCCTGGTGTAGGACGAAGGTGAAATTGGGCATGTACTCATCAAGATGAGCATATACCACTCTGTATTGTTGGAGCACCTGGTGATTTACTCTATTAGACTTGGACGGAGAATCACTCTCGTGACAAGAAGACATATTGTGTTAGAAAATAAGAAATGTAATGTGTGTCTTAAAATTGTTGTAGTAATTTTAATGTATGATATGACTTTAGGGTTCATTCCAATAATCTTGAATAAATTTTCACTAAGTCCTAGATAGTGCATGTAACAAATAAAAGGTCCTTGACAACGACACCAATGATGAGCAATGAGGCACCCCTATTTCCAATTGTATGAATCACAAGCATTTATGTGTGATTTGGTTGAATTCCATAGACCTTAAGTTCATAAGTACACTAGTTCCAGGATGTGAAATCTAATTGTGATAATCGTTGTCTTCTCAACTATACTTGTGGAGCATAATTGTATGGTTAAGTGTAATTAAAGCATATGATTTTTATCATTTTGTATTTTATTTATCTACAATTAACAACAGGTTGAAAGTCAATTTATAAATCAATTTAACTAATCTGATTGTTAATCAATAACTAACTATCCTAACATAAGTATTCAATCCCACTTTCTGTGCACATCTTGAACACATATAATG
>MNCI01015153.1:161778-204446 GCA_015680685.1 Gnetum montanum
AAACTACAAGAGCTCTACTATGTTGTGACAAAACCTATTTGGAAATCATGTGCCCAAGCGCTATATTTATAGGCTAGCACATACATCGTGATATCAGATATCTGAGATCGCATCTTGGGGCCTCATATTAGATACCCAACATCACGGCTATGATATCAAATATCCAGTATTAAAGCCTTGCAAAATGCAATTCATTAGTTGCATCGGTGGTATCCCATTGATGTAGCCCCTCACATCAATGTGACCTCGTATATGGGATCCCATCAATGTAGCCATAAAACCCTATAAATACCATGCAACACTATGAAATTTTTTTCCATTTGCTTCAAATGTAAGAGGAATTTTTGCACTTTTTTAGAGCCTAGAATCTTCCAAAGCCCATAGCATTTAAATTGCTTGTTTGATTTACCTCATTCTTTATTCCTGTAGCTACTAGAGGTAAGATCTGCATCATAAAGGCCTCAAACCTTAGGTTTTTGATGAAAAAGTTTTTGAAAATTTTCTAACTCCCACAAGGTTAAACTAATAAAATAACATTAAAATCACTAATCTATGAGAGTTAAACCTTTCCAATGAACTCTAGTAGATATTAAAATAATAATAAAATAAAATGATATTAAAATGACTAACTTGACATGTTCACAACTTAGCCAAGTGTAAATAATCCAAGAGATAAGGTACTCAAACATTATAAAGTTACATATTAAAATCTAATCCTTGGTCATGTTGTGATCATAGATGGTACTAAGACCAAAGTGCTTGTAGGAAGGAGGACCATCCCAACCAAGGGACAAGTAGCCTAGAATAGGAAGGGGCTAACAAGTGTAGCACCAGGAGTAGGCAACAAAGACGCATGAAATAGGACCTCTTTGTGAGGACCTCAAAGTGGAATCTATTTGAAAAATTCCAAAACCTAAAACAGAGTGGTTCCATCGAGATGAGACACCTAGACCTAGACCTAATCTTGAGGTCACTTTGATGGAGGCCTAGTTAAGGTAAATCGGGTCTAGGGAGATCCAAAAAATAGTTCTTCATGAACTAGACTTTGGATCTTTCCTAGAGTTTGCCCCAAAAGATGTCAAAGTGAAACTCTAGACTTTCCCCATATGGCCCATTCTCACTTCCAGTAGAGAAGGATGCATGAAAGAAACATACCTCTTCTATAACAATAGGAAGGGTGATGCCACAATGAAGATTAAGGACATCTTTGTGTCCTACTTAGTGAAGGCCATTTTTGAGGCCCTTGGGTTTTCAAAAACTACAGTAACCTTGGTAGAAATCTCAACGTAAGTGAATCCTAAGGTCAAGAAGGATGGTAAGGAGTTTGGCACACTCACAATGGTAGAGCATGCATAATTTAAAATGGTGGCCTACCACCTCAATTTGATAGTGAGGCCTAGCAAGGTGACAACCTTCTTTACCTTGCGTGTGCTGCTTTAAGAAAAAAATTTCTTGTCAACCTTCCACAACTAATCTATCTAGAGATGGAGAAGCAATTCAAAGAATATGAAAATGGAAGGAAGGCACTCCCCTTCCCATGTCTCATACAAAAATTATGCATAAGGGAAGGAATAGCCTGCTATTCCAATGATACTATCAAACATGCTCCTTCGACCTCTTGGGTAGAAATGATGAAGGAAAAAGTACCTACCAAGATGATCAAAGAGGAGTAGCTGCCACCACAACCCACTTATGAGCAAACAATGTTGGAGTCCCACATTACCATCAAGTGCATGAGCAAACTCCATGACTAACTCTTATGTAGCAATAGGTAGGATCAAGTGGTGGTGAACCCTCTGTCTACAAACCGGTGTTGAGTCATCTTGATGAGGTAGCATGATTCATCAATAGGATGGAGGATTCAACACTAATGTTTTCTTCTTACAGAATGCAGGTGCCCACAAGATCAAATCCTAGTGCTTGAGAGATAATGGTATCTCTCTCTCAATAGCAGCAATTTCTAGTAATCTCTGGGAATGTTGTTACCTTTTCGGTGCATTTGAAGGTGGATGAGAAGCCAACTATTTTGGTGATGTAGTACCAGGGGCAGGAGATAATGGTAGAGGTGGTAGTTGACAAAGTGGCTAATGCACTCAATGTCCCTGTGGCATTTGTACTAGATGTTGCTACACTTAGAGGTGTGTAGGTGTCTACAGGAGCACCAAGTTGGAGATTCAGTGTAGCCTAACACGAAGAGTTGCTGGACTGACTAGTAGAGATTGAGAAACTAATTCTGGATATCTTTCATATCCTAGAAACCATTTAGTTGGAGTTGCTTCAAGTTAAGGGCAAAGTTCTCATTGCCAATGCCTAACTTGAAATAGCCTAAGCTGAGATTCAATGCTTGGCTACAAAAGTTAAGGAACTCAGAGCCTACCTTGTTAATCCCATCATACTTAGCTAAGTAGTCTTAAGAGATGAAGCTTTCCAATAGCTTCAACAAAAACTTTAAGAAGTTGATTACACAAAGGAGTTGGTAATCTTCAATTAGTTCTTAGCAAATGCCATTGCATATAACATTTAAAAGAACTTATTGAAGGTTTTCTAGGAGAATGCAAGGTTGACCCAAGAAAACTATCGCTTGCAAAATATCAAGATGTAGAAAGAAAAGATGGTTGAATTCATCTAATAGCATCAAGAGCAACGTGCCAGGGTAAACACTAAATTGAGGAGGTTGGTTGCAAAGAATTAAAATCTCTTGATGGAGAAGGTGTTTGCCCTTTGCCAAAAGGCTACCATTGAGATTGCTACTTAGAAAAATGATGTCCTCAAATTCAAAAGGGTTAAGAACCATTACAGGATTCAAGTTGGCTTACAGAAGGAGATAAATGAAAACAAATCCAACTATCTATGATCCCAGGAGTAAGGAGGAGAAGATAAAATCATTGTTGGATGCTTTTCATCTTTCACTAGAACTTGCAACTACAACAGGATAGCCACAACCATTGCCTCAACAACTACATGTACTAGAAGTAGGAGAAGGTTCTTTGGCACCTTAGGAACCTCCATTGCTTGGGACCATCTAATTTTCTACCTTATCTTCAAGCCATAAGAGGAGTTGTATTGTAAATTTTTATCATGGTATTTAATTTTATTGTCATGAACATCAACTTTTGTAATGATTGTAAATATGTACACTTGGGCACTTAGTGTTTGTTTGTGTTAGTTTGTGTGTTTGTAGTTAGTCAATAATCCCATGCCTTTTCAAAATTTTGTAAAGAACTTGTTTCTCCTTTTGTTCACTTGAGGACCAATTTTCAGTCAATCGTGGTGGTATGATGAAGTGTCTTCCTTTAGTTGCATTTATGGGATGTCATCAACGCTTGTCGACAAGATTGCATCGATGCATGATCTAATGTGTTGACATGACCCTATCAATGCAATGTCTATCTTTGCCTATAAATAGACACTCACTAGCTACATGTATGGTATTTCATAGTGACTATCCTAGAGAAGCTCTTGCATTTTGTTCATTTAACAATTAGAATATTTTCTAAGTTCCCACAGTAGAGTGAGAAGTGTATGGATATTTATTCGAACACTAATGTACCTAAGCACTTTGGTATGACTAGTAATAAAGATGAGCTTAACCCTTGTAACATTTCAAAATATATTAATGTTTACTTTAAATGCATTTATTATTCAAGTAATTTAATTTAATGCATTAGATTAATTAATTTAATAGTGATTAATTAATACACATAAGTACGACCATTTCAAGCATATGTTAATGTTTGGTAATGGCAATAATGCTTAATGCTTGGTAACCTAGTAATGTTGCAATGTGGTTTAGGATGTGTATGGTAAATGGGAATGGATGCTTATGTTAGGATTAGTTAAGATATTAGTTAGTTACTAGATTACTTAAACATTCAATTACTTTATTTTACTTTATTTTCTAGTACTTAGGCAATTTAAGCAATAAACATAAAATGACAAAAATCATATGCCTCAGTTTGACTTAACAATACACTTGTACTTGACAAGTGAAACTGAGAAGACAACGATCATGTTCTTAATATTCATTTCCTAGACCAAGTGTACTTATAGAGCTAATGTCTATAGAATTTGACTAGATTGCTTAGTGGATGTTAGTGATTCGTATGGTTGGGTGTAGGGTATGCTCACTGCTCATAACAAGTTAGGGTGAGCAATCCTAACTTACAGAACACTTGCTACCATATACTTAGTGACATTATAAATACTAATAAAAAAAAAATAACTCTTATACTCCTAATAAAAGAGCTCCTAGTCAAAGTAACAAAAATAACCAAATGACACCATCTTAAGTAAATATTCAACAACAATCAAACCCATCTTCTATACTTGGAAGAACCTCACCTAAACATGAAGTCAAAGATGGACATAAAACTTATGATCTAGTTAAAGATTTGAAAAGAGTTAAAGCTAACATTTTGATGAATGATCTTTTACATTTTAATGAAATGAAAGATATGATCCAAAAAATAATTCTTACACCTAAAACCAACAAAGAAAAATCTCTTGCAATCAAAAAACAAGTTTACTTTGTGGAAAGTCCTAACACTCTACCAAGACAAAACTTAAGTAATCTCATGTTAGACAAGAAATATCAACCTTATTTCTTAACAACCTTAATTATTTTTGGTAAGAATATTCATAACTGCTTAATGATTCTGGTACAACTGTTAGTGTCATGCCATCAAAAAGGTATAAAATGTTGGGAGCATAGATGCTACCATAAGCGAGAAGTGTTATACAACTTGATCAATCCAATGTACATGTGGTGGGATCATTAAAATGAGTGAAATGCAACTAAAATAATACCCTAATTTTACATGTTATATAGATATTCTAGTAGTAGACATGCAACCAACTTATGACATGCTTCTATTGTAGGCTTTTAGAGCCTAGTTTGGGGGCTTCTTTAGATTAGATTTTTCAGAATTATTAATTCCTATCAAAGAAAAAAATTCTTATGTTTTCAAAAAACCTTTGTATAAAAATGTAGTTACCAACTTCAATCGACAAAGTTAACCACTTGAAAATCAAAATATTAATCTTTTTATTAGAGTTATTGATGTTGGACTTAGTGAATATGTTATAAATGATAATGTGAGTGAAATGCTAGAAATAAATCCTTTTAGTCATACATATTCTATCCAATACCATCAAGTTTTTAGAAAATTTAAGGAAATTTATGAAGATAACTTACCTTACCTTATCATCAACATAATGAGAAAACTCTTATATTTGTTGGCCCTCCACCATTAGAAAAAGATAAAGATATAAATGAGATTCTAACCATTGAAACTTTAGAAGATGAACCAAATTTTGATGATGGTCATTGTTATGTTGATCTAAGGGCTAATTTTTTATATTTTACTAACTTAAAGACTTGGATATTAAGAGTGAATGGTGCCTCTTCTAAGAAAGGATGTGGAGCTAGAATAATGCTTATACCTCCTGATGAAGCTCCTATCCTTAAAGTAGTTAATTTCACACAAGCTATGACTAATAACATGGTTGAGTATGAAGCTCTTATATAGAAGATCAAGCTAGCTTAATAGTATGACTTATCCAAACTCAAAATTTATAGTGATTCACAACTTATAGTAAATCAAATTAATAATTTTTTAAAGATAAAAATCCTTCCATGAAAGCATATAAAACTTATATCCTTGAACTCTTCAAAGAATTTTATCAAATATCCATTAAACATGTTCATAGAGTGGAAAATCATGTTCTTGATGCATTAGCTCAAGTGGCAACTACTTTATATAATATCCCATTTTGATATAATGCTTGGAATTTTGAAATTATCATTGAAATGGTCAAGTCTTATTCTATCCTTGATAATATTATTGCCTTTTAAGTTTTTGATGATGATAACCATATTTATGAATTTTTATTTTCTAAATGTGAATTTAGTAATAAATTTTCTAAAATTTTTCAAATTAATGAAGAAGATATATCAAAAGATGTCATATTTTTGAATGAAATATCTTCTAAAATAGCAACTAGAGAGGCTTTATTTGATGACTCACATACCAAAACTAATGAAATATCCAAAAATACTAATTGGAAACTATTAATTAAAATAAAAATAATTCAAATTTAAAAGAAAAGATAATACTATCCTAGTAAAGTAGAAGCTCACTTACACGTAGATGAGAAACAAAACTTGATTGATTTATTACATGAATTCAATGACATGTTAGCTTGGACTTATGAGGATCTTAAAACTTTTAATCCTTTCATGATGACACATACTATACCTCTTAAGCTCAAAACAAAACCATTTAGACAAAAACTTAGACTTGTTAATGCCAAGATTGAAATTTTGATGAACGTAAAAATAGATAAATATTTAGAATCTAAAATCATTTATCTAGGCAAAAATAGATAAACTTTTAGAATCTAAAATTATTTATCATGTGAGACACTCAAGTTGGATATCAAACTTAGTATCGGTTAGAAAATAAATAGGTAAATTACAATTATGTATTGATCTTTGTAACCTTAATAGCTCTTGTATTAAGGATAATTATCCATTTCCTATTATGGAAGAGCTTTTGCAAATCATGAATAGTGCACATTTAGGATATAATCAAATTTTAGTAAGTAAGAAGGACTAATATAAGACCATCTTTACAACAACATGGGGGAATTTTTAATTCGTTGGGATGCCCTTTGGTCTTATAAATGTTGGTTCTATCTTTCAAAGAGCTACGGATAAATCCTTTGAAGGATTGATTAAGAAATGCATTATGATTTATCTAGATGATTTAACTAATTTCTCTAAAGTTTAGGGTACACACCTTTGAGATCTTAGGAAATTTTTCTTAATATGTAGATGATTTGGTATCACTTTGAGTGCTAAGAAATCTATTTTTAGTGTTCAAAGTCATAAATTTCTTGGTCACATAGTTACTAAAGAAGGAATTATGATTGATCCTGAGTAAGTAAATGATATTTTAGAGGTACCCTACCCTTTGTCTAAGATCAATTTAAGGGCTATCTTTGGGAAAATTAATTTTTTTAGATGATTTATTTCTATTTATGCTGAATTAGTTAGACTATTAAATTAGATGCTTAAGAAAGATAGTAATATGCATTGGACAAAAGAAAGGAAAAATGCTTTTCTTGTTATTAAAGAAGCCATTATAGATGCTCCTATTTTAGCTTCTCCTTTAGTATGAAAATTATTTTCTTATATATGCTTGTTCTAGTGATGTCATTTCCATCATTATCTTAACCCAATATATCGTTAATCAAGGCAAAAGACCTATAGCTTTCATGTATGCATCTTTGAAAGATGCCAAATTAAAATATTTACTCTTAAAAAAAATAGTTACACATTATGATTAAAGCTCTAAAGAAACTTCACTTCTATTTGCTAAACACTAAGTTCTTTGTTATTGTTCTTAATTCAACCACCATTGCACTAGCCAAGTTACAATATCCTAGTGGAGAATGTACTAATTGGGTTATGAAATTACAAGGATTTGATATTCAATGAAAAGTAGTCATGTTAGTTAGAGACACCTATATTGCTAAGTTCATGGTTAAAGCCTCAACTTTAGAAAAACATGATGCACCTAAAGATCAAAAGTTTAGCTTACTTTACATACTATCTATTGATGAGGAGTATGATATCTCATTTGTTGCTAACCAATTACATGGTCCATGGTATGGAAATATTAAGTTTTATTTAATCTTTCATGATTGTCCTTCAAACTTACCTAGATATAAAAGAAAGCTTTTATTATCTAATGGTTCTAAGTTTACTTTAATTAGTGGTGAGTTGTTTAGGAAAAATTTCCAAGGGATATATCTTAAATGTTTAGACCAAGAACAAGCTAATGATACTTTAAGATAACTACATAAGGAAGGACCTGTTGGTTATCATTTGCTAGTACATAACATTACAAGAGTAGGTTACTACTAGTCCATAATGATTAATGATGCTTATAACCTAGTTAAAATTTGTATACAATGTTAAATATTTAAAGGGAAAGATTCCAAAAGCTTAGCTCCTTTACAACCTATAATAGAAACTAGGCCTTGTGCACCATGGGTTTTAGATTTTATAAGAGTGATTAATCCATTATCAACAACTCAACATAAGTGTATCTTAATTGCAACTAATTATTTCACATGTTGGTTAGAAGTGAAAGTAACTAAAACTACAACATTTCATGAAGTTATTCAGTTTTTAGAAAATGATATAATTTTTAGATATGGATATCTTTATGCTTTAGTAGTTGATAATGAACCTATGTTTATATCCATAGAGTTTACAAATTGAGCTAGAAAACATGATATTATTGTCAAAGTTGTCATTGGTTTAGCAAAGTCATTAAAAAAATTATATTATATGGAATTAAGAATATGGTCACTTAAAATTTATGAACATGGCATGAATAATTAAAATGGGTAGTATGGGCTAATAGAATTCTTTATAAAGAATTACTCAACACTACATCATATAATCTTGTATATGGACAAGAACCAAATTTACCAATAAATTTGCAAATTCTGACATATTAGTTTTTCTTAGTTTATTTACCAACTTATGAACATTTAATTTCATGTACATATGACATTTGGATTTTACAACTTAAGTAGGTCAATGTAGTTGAAAGATTATTTAATCGTCAACAAATTATTAAAAGATGGTTTGATAAGAAATATGTAGCCAAAGTTTTTTAAGTAGGGGATCTAGTTCTTAAAAGAGATAGAGCATCTAGTCAAACAGGTCCTTAAAATAAGTTTTCTCCTATGTGGTCAAGCCCATATCAAGTCACAAATGTCATTGGTCCCAATGCTTATAAAGTTGTTGATTTGCAAGAAATCAAATCCTTAGTGGACACTTCATTTAAAGCATTTTTACTTGAGTGACTCTCATGGACATTTAGTAGATCCTTAGTTTCATGCTTTCTTTTCATTTGTCTTACATTTCATTTGTATATAGTTGCATTTGCATATTTTCTTTTTCATCATCTTCTCATGCATGTTGAGTCTATCATCATTTTTTCCTTAGCATAATGGTTTTGGTTTGATCTATTTGTGCATTTATTTGTGATTTTAATAATCATTATGATTATTTGAGTAGCTAGGCATGAGGTAATAATAACACTATTCAAAAATTATAATACAAGCATAATGTTTATTTTTATTCATGTTATACCATATTATTCTTTATTATTATATGAAAGTCTCCTTTATATCATAAAATTCTATGATTCTTCCTAGCCTTTCTCAAGGTATTGGTTTTATTAGTCATGTTGGATTATGGAGGATGGGATTTATGTTGACTTATCATGTTTAGGTGAATGCAAGACATGTGAAGTTGGAAAATGGTTAGCCATAATCACTAGGTGACCTTAGAAAATCCATTTCCCCTCTAATAAGCCCTAGCCCTCAAGTGTGATGATTCATGATTGTCCTATGAGTAATAGGGTGAAGTGTATTATTCTCCACTTGAGAAGCCTTAGCCACCCACGTAACCTACTATGATGATGTCTATGTTATAATTAAAGGCACATGCACAAGGATTGAACTCTACAATGGGCAAAGTTTCTGAAAGGATCTTGTTCATTGGAAATGTAGCTACCCTTTCTATTTTTCCCTATTGTTTTCAAAAAAAAAAAAAAAAAAGAATCCAAAAGTTGTAGCTAGCCATGATTTAAAGGAAGCGTGTCCTTTTCATAAATTTTAGTATAAGTTTTATTTTCAAAGGTGTCTTCTATCCTAATGACTTTTACCTTTGAAATGATTGGGATTGAAGTCTTTTATATATATATAGTTTACGTTATATTCTAGGTATTAAATCTTGATTAAAATTAGGTGGTGTGAAAGGGTAGCTCATGTTTAATTACTCTTTTGATTATGTGATTATTTTAATCATGATTAAAACATTATAGTCTTCTTGTAAGTTTCAATTTATGTTATAATTTTATGATCATTTTGATCTTTTATATCATACATTTTCCTGTACTTTTAAAATTTCTATTGGTTTTTTAATCTTTGCACTTGCATGCAACTTGAGTTTCCTCAAAGAGAGAGAGAGAGAGAGAGAGAGAGTATAGGAGGACCATATTCATTGGTAGTGTAATAAGTTCTTAAGTGTGATGGGATCTGGTAGCAATCCTCACCTTATAGCCTTTCTATCCCTTTTGATTGATTTCCCCAAAGATAAAATAAGAAAGAAAGTATGTTCTCATACCTTTTCCTAATTTTCCTCTATTTATCTCATTTTCCCTTATCCTTTTTCATTACCCCTTTCTATTTTCTCCTATTATTTTCAAGATAAAAAAAGAGCCTAAAGAAAAATCCAAAAGTTGTGGCTAGCCATAATATAAAGGAAGCATGTCCTCTTCATAAAGTTTAGTATAAGTCTCATTCTCAAAGGTGTCTTATATCCTAATGACTTTTACCTTTGAAATAATTGGGAATGAAATCTTAATTATATATATATAGTTTAAGTTATATTCTATGTGTTAAATCTTGATTAAAATAAGGTGGTGTGAAAGGGTAGCCCATGTTTAATTACTCTTTTGATTACATGATTATTTTAATCATGATTAAAACATTATAGTCTTCTTGTAAGTTTCAATTTATGTCGTAATTTAACGATCATTTTGATTCTTTATATCTTACATTTTCCTACAGTTTTAAAATTTCTATTGGTTTTGGTATCTTTGCACTTGCATGCAACTCAAGTTTCCTCATAGAGAGAGAGAGAGAGAGAGAAAGAGAGAGAATAGGAAGATCATATTCATTGGTAGTGTAATAAGTTTTTAAGTATGATGAGGTTCAGTAGCAATCCTCACCTTAGCCTTTTGATCCCTTTTGATCCGTGTCCCCAAAGATAAAAGTAAAAAGGAAAGAATCTTCTCATACAATTTTCTAATTTTCCTCTATTTATCTCATTTTCCCTTACCTTTTTTCATTATCCATTTCTACTTTTCCCTATTAATTTTTTTTTTGAAAAAAAGAACTTAAAAAAATCTGAAAGTTATGGCTAGCCATGATATAAAGTTTAATATAAGTCTCATTCTCAAAGGTGTCTTATATCCTAATGAATTTTACCTTTGAAATGATTGGGAATGAAGTTTTAGTTATATATATATATAGTTAAAGTTATATTCTATGTATTAAATCTTGATTAAAATAAGGTGGTGTGAAACGGTAGCCCATGTTTAATTACTCTTTTGATTATGTCATTATTTTAATCATGATTAAAACATTATAATCTTATTGTAAGTTTCAATTTATGTCATAATTTTATGATTATTTTGATCTTTTATATCTTATATTTTCCTGCACTTTTTTGCACTTGCATGCAACTCAAGTCCGGGAGCTAAATGTTGATATTGACATTTCCAAACACCCACCCACAACCCATTCTTGGTACATTATATATCAAATTTTATACCAAATTTTGAAGATTTATTTGTGGAACCCAGCAATAAAATCTATATGCATGTAATCCTCAATAAAGCCAATTACCCATCCATAAATGTTGTTGTCATTGTTATTCATCCAGTATTGGTACTTCTCATTAACCTGATCATTAAAGTAAGGATTATTGGGGTTCTTGACTACGATAGCTTCCAGAAATGAGAGTTGTTTGCTCCCGCATCATTCCTAGTTTTGACGTTTCACGTCATTCCTAGTTTTGATGCTCTACATCAATTACATGAAATTTTGTTGCCAAGGATATTATTAGTCTAGGAACACAATATTTTTGAAAATTACCAATTCCCGATTTCAAGCTGACTACAACCAACCAATCAATAGTAACGTTATCATTTGGGAAACGCCACAGAAACTCTCTTTACATTTATAACTACAAAATCAGAAACTTGTAGTAAATCTTCATCCCACCCTGTTAAGTTTCCAGAATCAACTTACCATATGCCCAACAAAAATAGTGACATGCATAGCAAAACATCTGCAGAAGCATTAATTCAGAGAGTTAAGCGTAAGATTCCTGGGTCTTCTTGGAAATTATCAGGCCAGGCTGTGTGGGTCTCTGTAGGCTATTGCCAAAATGCCTGGAACTAAAAGACTATTATGTAGCAAGTATGATAATTGAATTATGGTAGAACCCAACAACGTTGCTTTGTTTGTGCACGAGCAGATGAACAATGTATAGAACAAGAATTCATCTTACTTCGTGGAGTGGGTTCCCAACAATGTAAAATCTAGAATGCGTGACATTCCTGCCAAGGACCTCGAGATGGCCTCCATCTTCATCGGCAATTCCGCCTTCACCTAAGAGAAGTTTAGGAGAGTAAGGGAGTAGTTCACTCCCATGTTCAAGAGAAAGGCTTCTCTGCCAATGAGCCAAGTTGATGTACGAGGAGGGAAGTGAAGTAGCAAACGATGCTATTAGAAGCATAATGATAGTTACTACTTTTTGTGCTGAGGATAAGGTCATGAAACTCTATAATGAAAATGTTCGCTTCCCTTAAAAAGTGAAATTTGATAAAGTTTAATCAGCAGAATTGGCTTTGCCTTTGGAAACTTTGTTATATATATTGCCTATACACTCACATTCTTAGTTGGTGCCAAGATGGTTCAAAATGAGATATAACATTTGTAAAAGCATCCGTGAATTTAGTATTTAAAATTCTAGATGACAAGTTTAAAATCAATGCAAGCTATGCTTTTGGCATGATACTAACAACTATTAAAGGTGATATTGCATTTAGACACATCAGCTTTAGGTATCCTACTATACCCAATGTGCAAATACTTCAAGATCTAAACCTCTCTTTGTCTCTGCTGGAAAGACTATTGCATTGGTTGAAGAGAGTAGATGTGGCAAATCCACAAGTATTTCTCTGTTGGAAGGGTTCTACAATCCTAAATCAGGGCATATTTTCTTGGATGTTTCTTCTGTCCCTTACTTTGGGGATATTTAACATCACTTGCATTTTCTTGAAGTTTCTATAATCTTAACAAAGGCCTATTGGATTTAAATATAAATCATAAAAGGAGAAAGGAAGGTTAGGTTTTGTTAACATTTCAGCTACCAAGTAAGCAATGATTAATGAAACTATTGGTTCTCTTTCATTAAAAAAACATTGATGCCTTTGTTTGTATGCAAGTTATAATAAGGAGTGAAGGGGTCATAACCAATAAAAGCTTCACCACATCCAAAGATTGGGGGATCCCTTAGTGCTTCCCCTTTGGATTCATTATTGGACCAGTTCTAGACTTTACAAGTGGAGGAGGAGGAGATCAAGGTGGAGCTCTACCTTAACCAGGAGGTTTTTTTAGCAACTCTCAACAAATGAGAAGGCTAACCATGAAGACTTATTAGAGGAGGTGTGCCTCCTAGAGGGAGCAAATAAGATTCAAGGCTCCATACTGAGCTAAGTTTTTTTTTTTTGTTCCAATTCTTCTTGCTATTTTAAGAGCTATGAGCTTCATCCATTATTATGAGCTAATCATGTGTGAACTTTAAATACCAATACAGATTTAGAGAAGTAATTCAATTTAAAAGCCTTCTACTTGGATTTTAAAATCTTTGTTATTTTCCCTTTAGTGTTTTGTTTTTTGGTTACTGATTATTTTCTATGTTCAATTTTAAAACTTATCTAATTCATAGTTATTGTTTATGTCATATTCCTAGCTAGTTTGATAATCTTTTCCCAAATTTATTCATTGTCACCTTTTAAATCATCTTATTGGTCTATTACTACTAATTGCCTAATTAAAAACTATATTTCAAAAACTATTCTAACACTATATTCAATTAACCATATTTGGCTATTCTTGGGTTTTTGTACTGATATGGGAGACACCCTTGGCTTTTGTCTTCTAAAACATGTTTTGGAAAGGTGTTGTTTGTGACCCATTTTTATGCATCAACATTTGAGTTTGGTGTTACAATGGACATGAATGCTATGACAAACCATGACCTTGAAAGCACTTGGTGGTGTAG
Organism: Gnetum montanum; assembly: GCA_015680685.1. Classification (NCBI taxonomy): domain Eukaryota; kingdom Viridiplantae; phylum Streptophyta; class Gnetopsida; order Gnetales; family Gnetaceae; genus Gnetum; species Gnetum montanum. The sequence continues at coordinate 175,721 of MNCI01015153.1, forward strand.
CATCCAATCAAGAGAAATCAAAGCTAAGTTAGCAGATAGTGTGGTGTGCAAAGTGTATGTTAGCAAGAACATTACTTCTAGATGGACAACAACGAGTGATTGTATGGCCATTGTTATGTGGCTTGTACACTAGGCTACATGACCTTTTATGGTCCTACCATAATACCTTTTTTTTTATTAATTATTATAATTGTCCTTTATTTTTACTAATTATTATGTTTTTGTTATTCACATTATTACCTCATTTTAAGTTTTCCAAAAAAAATTTAAAAAAATATTTAAACTATGTTAATCTTTCATATCGGTAGTTACATAACAATATTAAATATTTAGTTTATTCTTATTTATTTCAAATTATCTATGATTTTGTTTCAATTATGTTAATTTGTGTATGTAGGTCATGATATAATGGAGGAAGCTAAGTAATTAAGGGAAGTGAAGAGGCAAGAGAATCCTAGCTCCAAAAAGTAAAAGAGGTTGACAAAAGAGGAGATGAGATCATGAAGTGGTGGTGAGGAGACATAACATTTGAAAAGCTTAGAAGTTGTAGAACTGATAGAAGGATATTTTCTAGTTTTGAATCCCTCATCTTTCCCATTTTTCTTACCTAATATTATTAATGTACATAGCCAAAATCTATTATCTCACCTTGAAATGCATAAAGTTTGATATCCTCATCTTTCTTCCCCTTTTCATGATTTTCTAAATAGTTTAGGTCTTTTTAAGTTAAGGAAGAGAATATAAATTATGAAATGTATCTCAATAACATGTTTTTAGAGGGCTTATTGGCAGTCTAGTACTTTTAAGGTAAGGCTCTATTGTAGAAAGTTTATCAATTGGAAGTATAGGTAGGCAAAATTGTGCAAGCAACATTTTATCTCATTGGTAGGCAAGATTGTGCAAGCAACAATTTATCTTATAAATGAAATATGAAGCTCAATCTTGAGCTAAGTGGATTTACTCTAATTCCATTTTGGTTTAATTACCATTGGTATGGAAAGATTAATTTCAGTTATTAGTCTGGAATTGTTGCATGAACTTTGATCAATTTTTGTACAAGAATCATTTAATGAAATCTATCTTTTATCTAATTTACTATTTTCTACTCCAATTATCAGTATTTCTTTGGCCTCATTTATGTTAGCCTATTGTTCACTTCACAAGTTATTTATATTACATAATCAATTGTTCTAAATCAGTTATTTAACTTTAGTTAAAAAAAGAAAAGAAAAACTTTGGTTTTGTTTCTTGATGTTATCATCAAAACCCTATTTGTCATTTTACCATCTCTCTATTGTAGATTTTATGTTATTACATAGCTTTAGAACCTTTAATTTAATTGACATTACAAACTATTTCCAATATCATAATAATCTAAGAAATTATTTTCAGATAAAACTAATTTCAAAGATTGATTCTTTAAAAATTTAAAACACCATATGCATTCTAAGAATTAAGAATTTTCCTAGGTTTCTATACCTATATGGGAGACAACCTAGATTAAAGTCTCTTAGAATGTGTCAATTTAAAGAGTATTTTCCATAACCAAATTAACACAACAACACCACTTTTCTAGGACTAGAAGGAGGGAATTTTCTATTTTTGTTCTAATTTGGCAATCCTTATCTTAGCTTAGGCTTTTGATAAGGTGGTTTTATATGACATTTTTCATTTGCTTTAATTTCTCAAAGTTTAAGTCACATTTTGATTTTCCTTTAATTTATGTCTAGTCTAATGCTACATTTTACTAGTTGATGAGCGATGAGGTACCCCTATGCTCAACCATATGAATCACAAGCATTCACACAGAATTTGGTTGAATTTTGTGGATGGAACTAGTTGTAGTATCTAGATCATTATGCTCTAATCGCAATTCGCTATCTTCCCACTTGGACTAGTGGTCTCTTTGTCATGTATGGTTTAGTTCAAAGTGAGGCGTATGATGTTATCTAATTCTATGCTACTTCTGATGATGATAAAAAGACAAGTTAATTAAGCTAATGGATGATCGAAAGTGAAATCTAACTAGCCTACGTGTGATGGGTATCCACCCTTAATCATTTGCATACATCTTGAATTTCATGAGACTACTTTTGGGATTGCCAAGTGGAGGTCACTGGTTGTGCCAAACGATACACTTCTGAATTACCAAGTATCTACACTTAAACACTCATGATTAAGGTGTATGCATTTTGCTTAATAACAGGAATAGTAAACAACAATAATTAGAAACATTTAACTAAGCAAAGCAGTAAATAATTAACAATTAAAAGCAATAGTAATCTAAGTGGATGTTGCAATGATGGGAGTAATCTCGATCTTTATTGCCAATCATGTAACATGTCCAAGTATGTCACAGTCAAACAAAGGTGCCATACGATTACAAACATCACACTGCAACATGCATTGGGAATGACAAACTCTAAGGAAAGGAAACTAAAAACTATCTTCTACTGCTACTTTTCATGTCTCAACTGGGTGCTCAAGTGTTGTATTTATAGGCCAACCCAGAAGAGGCGATGTATGATATCCAATGTCGCTTATTGGCTCTGACGTGGGGTATGTGACATCAAGGGTTCGATGTCATGTATCCGACTTTAGGGCCTACCAAATGATGACTCATCATACCCCCATGAACTAAATGAAAGCTTGTCATTGAGTTAAACAAAACGAGGAATAAGTTCCTTAGAAAATATTGGGCAAGTATGGGATTATTGATTGAATCAAACAATGCACAAAAAAATTGACTCTTTGCATGTCACGATGGTGTAGCACAAAAATGGGACACATTATTACAAAAAAAAAGTAAAAATAAAACAAAAATAAAACTAGAAATCTCATGTGGTGCCCAGAGGTGCTGGCTCTTCCATTGGCTACTTCCCTTTGTTGCTAAGCCGTTGAAACTTGTAGCGATTGAGCAACACTTGCAACTTCTCTTCCTCCATCCTTGGGTCATGCACCGTCCAGGTTGTTGTGCTAATGTGTGTTGGTATTGGTACATCCCAAGGACATGGAAATTGTGGGAACATCTAATTTGCCTTTACATACCATGTCGCAAACTGCCATCATTCTTTCTCAAAGGCCCTAGCTTTGTCTTTGAGCTCATGATAGTCTATCAATCTTTGAGCCAAGTTTGAGGCTACATCCTTTTGTCCTTGATAATTGGCTTTGACCACCTTCAATTCTAAGTTTTCCACTTGCAGCTTTTGCAAAGCATCCTTTCGATTATGGTCAATGTCTTTTTGTATGCATGAGATTGTGCATTAGTAGTAGAGGCATTTCAAATCACTATTTGCGTTGAAATTGAGGTTGTGGGATAGATCAATTTCATCATAAGGGAAACAATAAAATGTAACAATTGACTTCTTGGAAGGTGAAAAATGATGTGGTTGTGTTAAACAAGTACAAGTCACAAAAGTTACACAAGTGGATCCTCACGAAAGTAGGCTCTAGCCTATGATGCCCTTATGCAACCACACCTATAATGTTCATAGGCACTAAAGGGATTGAATGCAACGTAGACCCATGAAACAAAACACACATGTTGAAACCACTGAATTGAGATAATAACTCTATGTTACACAAAACCACAAGTTATGATTATGTGAACAACAAGATGAGATGGACTAGAGAAAGGATAGCAGAAATTGGGATATGAGGTGGCTTACTATGGTCACAATGAAACCTTGTGTGTTATTAATGGTCAAATAACCATGTGTCCTTTTTTCCAAGATTCAAACCAAGTCCACACCATATTACAGTGACATCACATTGTTTCATCACATCGGTGAACAACCATAAGACTATCAAAGTCACAAGGAGTAACATCACTTGGCATTTTGATCCAAGGAAAGAGCTTTATTATAGCACACTTATTATATATATATTATATTATCTTTAAATATTATTTTATTTTATTTTTATTATTTTTTTATGGTTTTGAGAAGCTGCCAACCTTCAGGCATGGGTACATGTCTTTCTAGTGAGACTCGTAGAAGTTTATTCAATGTTGTTTTAAGTTACTCTTATCCTCATTTCTCATTAGATCTACAAGGATATGGTTACAACCTCAACAACATGATAGAACATATAGAAGTGGCCAAAGAGAATCCACAAATTCCCTTGATGTCACATCCTTCACATTCAACCTTGGATTTGCACTCTTCTATTTAGACATAATGATTATAGATTTATTATTAGGTGGGATGATGAAAAAGGTTATCATTATGACCAGAGCAAGAACCTATTATTAATGGAATGAGTGAATGGATGTCATGGTCTCAATGTCTGAATAATCAGTCCCTTATAACTTGACAACATAGAAAAAACCTCATCTCAATAGGCAACATGACCTTATTTACAAGTGAAATTACAAAAGAAAATAAAAACAACAACTAGAAAAATTTAGAGAAATAGGAAAAATTTGATCAAGAAATATAAAAATGACAAAAAATTGTAAAAATAAAAAGATGAAAAACACTCACAAATCCTAAAGATTAGAATGGGGGATAACCCCTACAACTAAACATTTGACTATGATAAGGATTTATAAGTGGATAAGTAGAATGCATGCATGTATGAAACATTGGAAACCATTCATGCCTAAGCCATTGGGTGTTTGTTGGTGGTGTGGTGGCTAGGTAGAAAAATTGTTGATCACACACTTGATTATTATATGGATGATGGGCCAGGGTATGAGATGTGTTAACATTATAGATGGTTGGCCCATGATTGCACCCTTGATCATGACACAACATGCATAGATTTATTTGTCTTCCCATGCTTGTAGATTCATTGGTTGGATCTGGGATTGGAGATGGATGGATGGTGACCCTTGTGTATGGTCAGAGGATGTTGGTTGAGACAAGGAAGGTGGTGCACTAGATTGGCCTTATGCTAGCTCAGTTGATGTGGTGGGTCCATGCATGGTCTACTTTGGCTTACAGCCTTCCCTCTAGAAGGGACATTTCCTATGTTGCATTTGGGACCCACTGGTGTTAGCATGTTTATGCACATTTGTAGCACAAGTGGCACTCATTTGTTGATATTGTGGTGCAAAACCTTCTTTTGTTGCTAGTTGATGAGACACAGTTTACACAGGCCGCGATATCACGTATGCAATATCGCAGCCGACGCGATATCGAATCTTTCCCTACGATATCGCGTACGCGATATCGCAGTCTGCCACCATATCTATAAATAAGACGTGGCTCTCCCTTGTTCGGAATCCTAGTTTTAGAGTAGCAAAGCTCTGGTAGTTTGATCTCTCCAGAGTTAGATTTTGTCCCGTGTCTACCCGCAGTGTGGTGAACGTAATTGTACGGTGTCTTTATTCGAGTGTGCCATACTTGGACACGCACATGACCGGCAATAAAGATCGAGATTACTTCATCATTGCAGCATTCACTTAGTTTATTTAATTGTTATTTATTGCTTTCATAGCACGGTGTGAGTACGACTTGATTACGAGCATCTACGGAAGGGTACGGCTAGTCAAGGAATCGGTTACTCATCGCGATTAGTCTCTCACCCTTAAACTCCTAGAATGCGGAACGAGTACAACTTGATTATGAGCATTTAAGTGTGACTGCTTGGTAGCCCAGTGGCGTATCCAAGATCTACGCTTGGTAACCCAGTGGCGTATTTGGGATCTGCGCTTGGTAATCCCAATGGCGTACCTCGGAGCTACGCTTGGTAGTCCCAGTGGTAGTCGTGCACGAAGTCCAAGATGTGTACGGTTGATCAAGGAATCGGTTGCTCGTCGCACTTAGGCTAGATTAGATTTTCTTACCCTTTCCCTCATAGCGTAGATTAGTTAATATTATTTTCCACTGCCTTCAGGAGTAGCATTAGGTTAGAACACATCATACACCTCATCTAGACCAAACCATACGTGACATATGCAAAACTAGTCTAGGTGGGAAGACAGCGAACTACGACCTAAGGCTAACTATCTAGGTGCCACAACCAGTCCATCTGCGGAGTTCGACCGGATCGCATGTGCGATGCTCATTTCGTATGGTTGAGTGTAGGGGTACCTCGCCACTCATCATTAGTGATGGTGCATAATGAGGTGGATTATGAGAATATTGAGGGTAGGTTGGATGGTAAGAGGCACAAGGTGGTGATCCTTCAGGGGATGTCATGGATTGATGATACTCAGGAGAGTGGTAGTGGCGATTTGAAGTGGAGGTTGTAGAACTAGTTGGAGAAACAAGGTGTTGAACATAATATCCATGTAGTTTTGGTGGATATGGTTGATTTGGATGTGGCCTCCCCCACAACTGTGATTGTTGCCACTATGGTTGATGATTGTGTTGAGGTTGATAATAAGTCCCCCTGGGATGGTACAATCAACTATGGGACTATCTATAATTACCTTGTGAAAGAGGAAATCTCTTGGGCATGTGCTCTTGCATAAAATTTGGATTTAAGGCACCTACCCAATACTTCTATAGATGAAACAATACGAGGCATTGGCCCTTTGGATGGTCATATATGTAGATATCACATCCATTGTCTTCATCTATGGTTGAGTCTATAACCTCACTTTCTTTAGCCATTTTTCCTATTTGTGAAAAGTGTTCCTAGTTGTTTCTTGGTTATGTGTCCTCTGTTTATTATGATCGCTTGGCTTATTTTGCATGATATTCTTCATGACCATCTTAATAAGAGTTGTGAAATTTTCATTTATCCATTTGGACATCCTATTAAACTTTGCTTCTAGGTCATCAATAGACGCCTTTATCGGTAAGGCTTGTTGCGGAAACACTATATCGAGAGTGGTTTCCTTCTCCTTACCATAGACTTGGACCTTCTTCTGTTGAAGAGTTGGATCCCATTGATATTTCTAAACATTCTCCCATTTTCATGCCTCTCCTTCTTCTTTTTCCATATGCTCTATTAATTCTTGGATCTGATGGGCTTAGAGCTCATATAATTATCCTGGGGCATACATCCTAAGAGTCTCTCGTGTTTTATTATGAAGCCCATCTATGATGTGGAAAAGTTTCCTTTCCTCAGAGAAACCATGGCTTGGGCATCTATTTAGTAAGGCATAATATCTATCCAAGGCCATGTCCAAGGGTTCATGTTATTCTTCTTTTTACTCTTGGAGTGGTCTCCTCAAATTGGACACCCTTGCATATGTTTGGTACTTCTCGTTGAATAGTTCTAGCATCGTAGACCATTGTTAGATTGAGTTTGGTCTCAATGATCTATACCACACTCCAACTCTATCAATTAGTATCCTAGAAAAGACCTTAAGCTTTTGCCATCCATGTTCAATGTTGTAGAAGGCACAAGCATCATGGAAGACTTGTAAATGATGTTGCAAATCTGAATCATAGCCTCCTACAAATTTAGGAATATTATTCATGTCAAGCTTAGGTAAACACCTCTTTTTGCAATTCCTATGGGATATCATAAGAACCTCTATGCTATGAATTAGGCTCTTAATGGCTAACAAGGATTCATTATCATCAAAAAAATTATGAGGGAAATGTCTATCTTTATTTTTTTGATTATGATGATGCTATCTTTGACCTTTCCTGTGGGTTCAATTTTGGTTTTTAGTCCAACCCTTTAGTGAAGCCTTATCTCTATACCTATGTTCACCTTCATTAGAATTAGAATTTGAAGGGAAAGAGGGAGATGAGGAACTAGAAGAATTGCCATGGCTTCTATGATGTTCTTTGGGGTTCTTTGATTTATTATTTCTAGGTTTTGAGGAGGTCTTAGGCTTGGAGACCTTCCCTAGTCTAGGACTTATGTCATCTCCTCCAAGACTATCTACCTTAGGTGAATGTAGTCTTTGGGTGTCGTCAGGGTGGTCATGATCATAAGAAACCCCTACATAAGGTTGGTCACTCCAATTTTCTTCATCATATATCTTGTTAGTTCTCCAATGAATGTGTTTGCTATATAGTGCATAGTCACTTCCATGTGAGAGAGACATTATTCTTGGTTTATGATGTGTGATTTAATATTTTCTAAAAGATATATTATTAATATTTTTTACAACGATCTTGTATAATATAATTGATTTAGATAACTAGCACCATCCCTGGCAATAGTGCCAATGATGAGTGGCGAGGTACCCCTATGCTCAACCATATGAATCACAAGCGTTTACATGTGATTCAGTCGAATTCTATGGATGGAACTAGTTGTAGTATCTAGATTGTTATGCTCTGATTGCATTTCACTATCTTCCCACTTAGAATAGTGGTAGCTTTGTCATGTATGGTTTAGTCCAAAGTGAGGCATATGATGTTACCTAATTCTATGCTACTCCTGATGACAATAAAAATGTAAATTAATTAAGCTAATGGACAATGGAAAGTGAAATCTAACTAGCTTACATGCGATGGGTATCTATCCTTAATCATCCATATACATCTTGGACTTCATGAGAATACTTTTGGGATTGCCAAGTGGAGGTCACTTTTTATGCCAAATGATACAATTCTAGATTACCAAGTATCTACACTTAAACGCTCATGATTAAAGCGTAAACATTCCACTTAATAATAGGAATAGTAAATAGAAATAATTGGAAACATTTAACTAAGAAAAGTAGTAAATAATTAATAGTTAAAATAAATAGTAATCTAAGTGGATATTGTAATGATGGGAGTAATCTTGATCTTTATTACCAATCATGTAACGTGTTCAAGTACATCATAGTTAAACAAAGGTGTCGTACGATTACAAACATCACATTGTGGGCATGCATTGGGAATGACAAACTCTAAGGAAAGGAAATAAAAAACTAAAACTACTTCGACTGCTACTCTTCATGTCCCAACTAGGTGCCCAAGTGTTGTATTTATAAGCCAACCTAGAAGAGGTGACGTTGGATATCCAACATTGCTTATTGGCTCTGATGTCAGGTACGCAATGTTGGAGATCCAACGTTGCGTATCCAATGTCGAGGCCTACCAAATGATGACTCATTGCTAGTATTTTACATTTTAAGTTTTCTTTCATTCATTAGTGAAGGTGGTCTCCATAAATTTTCTCTTAGGAGATTCCACACCCCTAATGCAAATGAACCTACTATCCATAATTTTAGTTAACAAAGACTATTAGCTTCATATTTTTCAACCTTTATCTCAAGAAGAAGTCAAACTAAGATGGTACCCAATCCACCTTTAGCCCCCTTGGTTAATAATACCTTTAACTTTACAAACTATCATATTATTCCTAAATCCCTACAAAATGTTAATTTGTTCTTTGATCCTACATATCCTACTAGTGATACATGCCAACATGTAGAATGCTTTGAAACCCTCCTAGGCATCTACAATATTACTGAAAATGACATAGCATGTAGAGTCTTTATGACTATCATTAGAAGTAAAGTTACATAATGGTTTCTTATACTTCCCAATGCTTCTATTAATTCATGGGTAGATTCTAAGAGTAAGTTCTTACTCCAATTTGATAAATTTACTAGTCTTGTCTTAGCCTCAAGAAATTTTATGGGTTTATGAAAATGAAGTGGGGAAAATATTCATGACTATAATTTAATAATTTTCCATCAATTTTCTTATGTACTAAATGAAATTCATCCTCAACCTAATGGTATTTTCAACTTTTACCTCTTCACAATTGATTCATTCTTTTCCTATGCCATCAACTCTAATTATAACATCACAAAATTGCAAGGAGCAATGGCTAAAGCTATTGAAATAGAACAGATTACCTTAATGAATAACCTTCAAATTTAATTTGGGATGATTAATATTAGTAATCATATATAATCTAGTCCATTTTCCTTATAAATCTTGCCATCAAATAATAATTTATTTTTAATGTCTACATCTTTCTAACATCCTAACCAATGAATAGTCGCTTTCAAAACCTAATTTCACCTTCACTTCTACCATCAAATATTGGTTTAAATGATGATCAATCAAAAATATTTAATCCAATTCATTGTAAATCAAAATAGAACAACTAATCCTAATAGGTTAACTAATCACATAAAAGAGTAGTAGAATCAAGTCATACAAATATTAACTTCACTTCAAAAACTCTTAAATGAAGTAGGGGAATTGAAGCAAAATAATAATAGGATGCCTATAGAAATTGAAAAACTAAACATATTAATCAACAATCATTTTTTTCACCTTCATAATACTAACAACATTTTGAAAAAAAAATTATTCTTAATTTTTAGTCTTATATGGAAATGAATCCAAAAACAAAAAAAACAACGCCCTAATTATGATTCTTAATATTCCTCATGAAAAGGATAGCGAAGAAGTTGATTCATATCAACAAGTGAGGATAGGCAATCCTAGCTCATACAACTATCACTACCATTGACCTAGTAACACTATAAATACTACTCAACAACAAACTAGAAATAATACTTATACTCCTTTCAATAAAAGAGTTCCAAGCCAAAATAACATGAATAATCAAATGGGATCATCTCAATTAAATATTAAACATTAGTCAAACCCATCTTCTATACTTAGAAAAACCTCATCTTAACATGAAGTCAAAGATGAATATAAAAATTATGATCTAGTTGACGATTTGAAAAGAGTTAAGGTCAACATTTCGATATATGACCTTCTGCATTTTAGCAAAATGAAATAGGTGATTCAAAAAATTATTAATACATCTAAAACTAGTAAATAAAAACCTTTTCAATTGAAGAGACGAGTTGATTTTCATTAAAATTTCTAATGTATGAATCATAGAAAATATGAACAATTTTATCTTGACTAGAAAAGATCAACCACCTTTTTAAATAACATTAATTATTCTAGGTAAGAATGATCATAATTACCTAATGGTTTCTAGTGCAACTATTAGCGTTATGTTGTTGGAAGTATGTAAAATTTTAGGAGCATAAGTGATACCATAAGCAAGAAGTGTTATATAACTTGATGGATCCAATGTTCTTATGGCAGGAGTATTAAAAGGAGTGAAAGTGAAACTTAGAAATATCTTAGTTTCATTTGCTATACAAATATTATAATAGTAGATATGCAATCCACTTATGTCATGCTTTTATGATGAACCTTTGTAGCCACTAATTTCCATTAAACAAAAATTCAAATATGCCATCATACTAAGAGAACCTTTCTATAAACATGTGGTTACTAGCTTCAATCAACCAAAAACAAAAAAAAAAAATCCCTTGATAATCAAAATACCAATATTTTCATTGGAGTTATTGAAACTAGTCTATGAGAATAATTTATGAATGACAACATGAGTGAAATTTCAAAAATAAACCCTTATACCCACACCTATTTTACTCAATATTCCTAAGCTTTTAGAAAATTTGAAAAAAATTACATAGATGCCTTATCGTATCTTCAACATAAGGGAAAAACTATCCTTCTTGGTGATCCACCATTGTTAGGAAAAGACAAAAATATAAATGAAATCTTAACTATTAAAACACTAAAAGATGAGCCAATCTTTGATGATGATCATGTTTACATTGACCAAAGAGAATATTTCCTTGATTATATTAACTTAAATACTTGAATATTAAGAGTTTATGGAGCCTATTCTATGAAGGAATGTGGAGCAAGAATCATGGTTATAATCCTTGGTAAAGCTCCTATACTTAAAGCCATCAATGACACACAACTAATGACCAATAACATGGTTGAGCATGCGGCTCTTATTCATGCAATTAGACTAGCCCAATACTATGAATGATCAAAACTCAAAATTTATAGTGATTTTCAACTTACACTAAATCAAATTAATGGAATTTTTGAAGACAAAGATTCAACTATGAAAGCATAAAACACATATTCAAAATTTTTAAGGAATTTGGTTAAATATCTATTGAACATTTTTCTAGAGAGGAAAATTACATTTCAAACATTTTAGCTGAAGTAGTAATCACTTTATATGTTCCATTTTGATATAATGCTTGGCATATTAAAACATATTGAAAAGGTTAACTCTTATTCTCTTCTATACAATATCATGTCTTTCCAAGTTTTTAATGATGATAATCATATTTATTAATTTATATTTTTTTGATGGTGAACTTACTGAGCCAATTTTTAAAATTTCTCAAGTTAATGAAGTAGATGTACTAGAAGATATTATCTTTTTAAATGAAATCTCTTTTGAAATAGCAACTAGAGAGGCCTTCTTTGATGACTTACATACTAAAACTAAAGATATATCCAAAAGTATCAAGTTGCAAACTTTAACTGAAACAGAAATAATTCAAATTTAAAATAAAGGGAAAAAATCCTATTAAAATAGGAGGTCACTTACATGAAAATAAAAAATAAAAATTAATTGATTTATTATATAAATTCAATGATGCTTCAGCTTGTACTTATGAGGATTTTAAAACTTTTAATCCTCTCGTGATGATGCATACTATAACTCTTAAGCCCAAGACAAAATCATTTATGAAAAAACTTATACTTTTAAATCCCAAAATCAAATCATTGATGAAGGTAGAAATTGATAAAATTTTAGAATGTAAAATTGTTTATGTAGTGAGATATTATATTTGGATTTTAAATTTGATTCTAGTTAGAAAACAAATAGGTGAATTGTCACTATGCATTGATTTTTTTAACCTTAATATCTCTTGCATTAAGAATAGATTTTCACTTTCTCTTATGAAGAAACTTTTATAAACTGTAAATGATGTACAAATATACTTTTCTTTATATGATTATTCAAAATATAATAAAATTTTAGTATGTAAAAAAAACCAATATAGAACTACCTTTACAAGAAAATGGGGAACATTTTAACTTGCTAAGATTTCCTTTGGTCTTATATATTCTAGTTCTACCTTCTAAAGAGCTATGGACAAAACCTTTGAAGGGTTGATAAAAAATTTTACTATGATTTATCTAGATGATTTAATTATTTTCTCTAAGGATTGGGGTACTCACCATGGAGACATTAGAAATGTTTTCAAAAGATGTAGATGATTTAGTGTCATTCTAAATGCCAAGAAATCTACTTTCAATGTTTAAAGTAAAATATTTGTTAGTCACATAGTAACTAAAGAAGAAATCATGATTGATCTCAAACAAGTAAATTTCATTGTAGAGGTTTCTTATCCTTTATTTGAAACTAATGTAAGGGCATTCTTTGGAAAACTTAATTTTTTTGGATGATTTATTCCTATGTATTCTAAATTAGATAGATCTTTAAATGACATGCTTAAGAAAGATAAGACTATGCATTTGATGGTAGAATGAAAGAATGCTTGTCTTATCGTTAAAGAAGCCATTATAGATAACTCTGTCTTACCATCTCCATGATACAAAAATGATTTCCTTTATACACTTTTTATAGTGATGTTACTATCATTGCTATTTTAACTCAAGACATCATTGATTAGGGTGAACGACCTAAAACTTTCATGTCTACACCTTTGAAAGATGCATAATTAAAATATTCTCTAATAAAAAAATAATTTTATGTTGTTATTAAAGCTCAAAAAAGGTTTTGTTTCAATATGTTAAATGTTAAAGTTGTTGTTATTGTTATTGACCCAGCTATTATTGTTGATGAGTAGCAAGCAATCCCTATGCCCAACCATACGAATCACTAGTGTTCACTAAGCAATCTTGTTGAATTCTATCGACCTTAGCTCTCTAAGTACACTTGATCTAGGTAGTGAATTTCAAAGACGTGATTGTTGTCTTCCTAGTTCCACTTGTGAGGTTCAAGGCTATGGTTAAGTGCAACTAAGACATGATTTTTTTAACTTTTATGTTTTTTATTAAATTTACCTAAGTATAGAAAATAAGGTAATTGAATTTTTAATCAATCTAAGAACTAATTAATTCCTTAAATAATCCTAACATAAGTATCTATTCCCATCTGCTATACACATCCTAAACATGTTGCAATGCTCCTATGTTACCAAGCGTAAATGCTATTGGGATAACCAAGCGTAAACATATACTTGAGATGGTCATACTTATGTGCATTAATTACTTAGTATTAATTAATTAATTAAATGCATGAACGTAAATCACATGAATAATAAATGTGTTAAGGAAATATTAAGCTAATTCCAAGTGATGCAAGGTTTATCAAGAAGCTCATGTTTTGCTGTTCACACCAAAGTGTCTAGGTACATCAGTGCTTGAATAAAGATCCATACACTTCTCAACTCCTACTGAGAGCACTTAGAAAATATTCTAACTCTCAAATAAAAAAATTGCAAGAGTTTGACTAAGCTATGAATGAATGAATGCCATAAATGCGATGGGTGTGTGCATTTATATAGGTAAGACTAGACACTACGTCGATGTGTATGCATCAATTCATCAAACCATGTGTTTACGGGTATGTGTTGACACATATGTGTTGATGGGATCACATCAACATGGTTCAATCAACTGTGACTTAGCATACCTCCATGATTGAATTAAAACTCATCTTCAAATGAACAAAAGAGGGAACAAGTTCTTTACAAAATTTTGGAAAGGTATGGGATTATTGACTGACTCACTGACACATACACTAACTCAAACTAACAATAAGTGTCCAAGTGTACAAATTTACAATTTTTACAAAAATTGGTGTTCATGATAAAAAAATTGAACACCATTACAAAAATAGACAACAAAACCATGTTAGGAACTTGAAGATGAGGATAAAATCAAATGGTCCCAAGCGGTGGAGGTTCCTGAGGTATCAAAGGATCTTTTCTTGCCTGGTGCATGTGGTTGTTGTGGCTAAGGCTATGGTTTTGGCTATCCTACTCTAACTGTGACTACTGGTAAAAGACAAAAAGCATCTAGCAATGCTTTTATCTTCTCTTCCTTACTCCAGGGATCATACATGGTTCATGTAGCATCACTAATATGGGTTGGGATAAGGACATTCCATAGATAGGACATTGTAGGGAATAACTCCTTCATGTTGATGAATTAGGCTACGAATTATTTGCATTTGACATCAAATGCCTTAATAGTGTTTTGCAACTCTTGATAGTTGCTCATCCTGTAGGCCAAGTCCTTAGCTATTGATTGTTGAT
This sequence comes from Gnetum montanum, assembly GCA_015680685.1. Lineage (NCBI taxonomy): Eukaryota > Viridiplantae > Streptophyta > Gnetopsida > Gnetales > Gnetaceae > Gnetum > Gnetum montanum. The sequence continues at coordinate 190,734 of MNCI01015153.1, forward strand.
CAATGAAGTGCTCTTTGAGAACATCAAGTTTAGCATTGATAGTTTCTAGCTTTTGCTTTGTTTCCTTATGATGCTTGAACTTGGCCTCATACAATAGGTATGAGATAGTCACTTACTTCTCTAGTTTTGACCTTGGCCTCCTAATAGTCAACATTGCCAAGTTTACATAATGGAGGTTGGCAAGCTCCATATACTTCATCATCTCCTCGATTTGTAGCTCCTTGAGATGGATTTCTGCCTTGTTGTATGCATTCAATTCATCAAAGATGGGCTGCCACATGTCAACTCCTTGTTCGAGGTGCTAGAGAGCCTCATTTACTTTTTCTTTCACATCTGGATATGCTTTTCATTGATTTCATTTTGCAAGCTAACTTGATCCTTGTAGTGATTCTTGACCCTTTCAAATTTATGGGCCTCATTCTTCTCAACAATGATTTCAATTGCATATTTCTGGTGAAGGGCATGGACCTCCTCCATCAAGAGATTATGATTGTCTATTGCCAACCTCCTTAGATCCATGGTTACCTTGATAAGCTACTCCTGTTGTTGCCTCATGTATTCAACCATTTGTTCTTTCTAGAGCTCAACATTATGTAGACAATAATTATTCTTGGTCAAAACTATGTTCTTCCTGCAAATCTTTGATAATTCCTTCTTAGTTTTGTAAGCAATGTTGCTGCTATAGACTCATCAAAGACTATGGTCTCCTTGGTGTTCTTAGCTACTTAAAGTTTTTCTTGAAGTTACAAAAAAGCTTCATCTCTAGTTACGACCTAGCCAAGAACTATGGGATCTACTAAATAGGTTTTCAATTCTACAACCTCAATAGCCAAGCATTGATTTTGCTTTGTGGCTACCTCAAGTTGAGCATTGAGAATGAGGTACTTGTCCTAAGCCTCCAATAGTGTTGACTAGATTGTAGTGATGTCATCTAGAAGATCAAAGACATTTAGAATCAGCTACATGGTCCTCACTAGTTATTTTAGCAATTCCTCATGCTAGGCTATGCTGAATCTTCCACTTGCTACTCTTGTAGATGTTTGCACATCTTTGAGTGTAGAAATATTTGGCATAGATGCTATAGGAATGTTGAGTAATTTGCCCACTGAATCAGCTACCACCTCAATTGTGTTTCCTACCCTTGGTGTTACATCAGCAACATAGTTGCCCCATCACCTTCCTCCAAGTGCATTGAGAAGGTAGCAACATTTTCAAAGATTTTTGGAAATTTTTTTTATCTTGGGATGGACACCATTACCTCCTAGGAAATAAGGTTTGAGTGTGTGGGTGCCTACATTCATTGAGCAAAAATTGTTGATGCCACATCCTCCAACTAGCTAATGGTACCAGTGACCTCATTTAGATGACTTAGGGTTAGTCAGTAGATGGATGGATCCCACTCAATCCTACCTGATATTATTGTAGGGGTTACTCATGGAGTTTTTGCATGCACTCCATGTTAGCATAAGACTCTAGCATTGTTTCATGAGTGGATGGTGGTGGTGGCTACTCCTCTTCTTGTGTCTTGGCAAGCACTTTATCTTTCATCATTTATGCCCAAGAGGTAGTAGGAGCATGTCAAAGGTTATTATTAGAATAGCAGACTATTCCTTCCCTTTTGCACAATTTTTGGATCAAGCATGGAAAGTGAAGTGCCTTTGTACCATGCTCATTTTTCTTGAAGTGCTTCTCTATCTCAAGATAGGTTAGCTGTGGGAGATTGACAAGAAATTTCCTGCTCAAAGTGGCACATACATGGGTAGATAAGGTTGTCACCTTGCTTAGCCTCACTATTGGATTGAGTTGGTAGGTTGTGATCTTGAAGTATGCTCATGCTGCTATTGCAAGTGCATTGTATTCCTTGTGGTTAGCTCCATAGCATTACTGCACCCACTCTTTGTTTACCTATTGGTCTACTTTTGTCAAGATTTCTACCAAGGTTGTCCTAGTTTCTGGCAATCTAAGGGCCTCAAAGATGGCCTCCACCAAGTAGGACATACTAATGTCATTGATTTTCATAGTGGCATCAACATGCCTATTATTACAAAAGAGATATGTTTCTCCCATGTACCACTCCTCATTGGAAGTGATGATGAGCCACATGGGAAAGCTTTGAAGTTGAATCTTGACATCTTTTAAGGTAAAGTTCAAGAAGGTTCCAAAGTTCAACTCTTGGAGAATCAAACATTGAATCTCCTTAGATTGGATTTTCCTAAGGTAGACATTTGTCAATGTGACCTTAAGGTTTGGCCTTGGTCTCGGTGCCTCATCCCCATGTGATTGCTCTATTTTAGCTTTAGGAATATGACAAATAGATTCCACTTTGGGCTCCTTTTGAAAAGGTGTTATTGCATGTGTTTTGACAACTTATTCTTGGGGCTACTTTGACTATTGGCCCCTTCTAGATCTAGGCCACTTGTCCCTTAGTTGGGATGGTCATCCTTCCTATGGATGTTTAGGTTTAGGTGCCATCTATAATCACAACATGACCAAGGATTGCATTTGATATGTAACTTAAGTATTTTTGACACCTTGCCTCTTTGGATTAGTTACACTTGGCTTAGTTGCGATAATGGTAGATTGATTATTTTAGTATTATTTTATTTTAGTGTCTACCAGAGTTCATTGGAAAGGTTTAACTCTCATGAATTAGTGATTTTAATATTATTTTTATTAGTTAAATTTGGTGGAAGTTAGAAAAAATTCCAATTTTTTTTGTTAGAAACCTAAGGTTTGTGGCCTCCACAACATAGAACTCACCTATGGTAGTTGTAAGACTAAAGAATGGGGTTAATTAGACAAGCAGTGTGAAAGTTATGGACTTTGGAAGGATCTAGGCTCTAAAAATAGCAAAAAATCCTCTTTCATTTTGAAGTAAATGTTAAAAAAATTCACTAAGTATTGTGCCTATATATAGATTTTTTAGGTTGCATCGATGTAGCTGATAGCCAAAATTTTTCACCATTGAAAATCATGGAAAAACAAAGAGTTTCTACATCAAATTGAAGTCCATAGGGAGCCAGAAAAGCCAACATCATGATGCAATGATTGAAGAGGGATAGATAATTCATAAAATGGATATTTTTCTTGGGAAACATTAATGAAGAAATGCACAATTGGATGTAACCAATGTGAACCACAAAAGATTTGAATGCAAAAATACCTAAAGGATGAAAAACTTAACCAACCCAAACAAGGAGTCTACAAGTGGGTCCTCCCCATGGTAGGATCATGCCCTTAATGCCCTCAAACTAAGAAGTCCATGGTCACCATGGATGATTAATGATAATGGTTAATTAAGGACCAAATCATCAAAGGAACTACCAAAGAATTTTGACCATATCAAATCAAGACATTGAAAAAACATGAGAGAAGGTAGTGAGGTGAGTTATGGAAAGCATAAGCAAATGGTGTAAAGTGTGGAATGAAGTCTCGTATTGTAGTCACATGAAGTCCCTTGTGGATTTTATGGTTAATATGACTTGATAATGTCCATCCTTAGTCTGAATCAAAACCAACCAATTTTAGTAACTTTGCATTGATACACTTAGACTTGACCATCCCCCAAGGCACATGAATATCCCCACAGATCAATCACCATTCCTAAAAGAGAAGAAAAGAGAAGCAAGAAGTGAGATGAACCATAGTTAGAGGGGACCTTCATGAATAGGTAGCATGTCTTTCTAGTCTCATAACTAGTGCTTGTAGCCTATTATTTTCTCTAAGGGATGTGCTTTGAATTTCCATTATTGTTGTTGCTATTTTTTTTTCAGATTTTTGCATGAAAACCATACAATGCAAAGACTTTGCTTCCTATTATTGGACAACAACAAAATGGTGAGAAATCTATGGAAACACTCATGTACCCAAGAGGGTAGGCAAGTACAAAGAGTGTCAAATCCCCTTGAAGTCACATCATTATCTATTCATTTAATCCTTCCCAAGTTTGGAAACTACTAAGGGAACAATGTAATTAAAAGTTTCAATTAAAAATTGACCTCATACTTCCAAAATAAGGGAATACCATAGAGTTTTGTGGATGGGTGGATGATGTGGGCTCATTGCCTATTATCAACAGCAAAAATTCAAAGATAGAATCTAGACATTAGCAATCAAATAACATTATAGTACAAATAACCATCAATTAATAACTACATCTGCATCAAGTCCTGGTGGCAATAAGGGAAAGCATAAGAAATTTTAAACCAAATAAAGTAAAATATAGAAGAAATTATAAAATATGAAAGAAAAGGAAAATGTACTAAAAATGGTGTAAAATAAAAAATTGTGAAGAATAGAAAAAATGGAAAACAAAGGAGCCAATTTGATTAATCAACATGGATGAACATATTCCTGATGACTAAGTTGGAAGGAGGAGATTCAAAAAATTAAGCGCACATGTTCATCCATTAAGGTGTTGCGGTCACTGGGTCTTTTGGATTTATGAAAAGTTTTAAGTTGCATGTTGACTAGTAGCTTTTTGTTTAGGCTTTTAGGTTTGTATATTAACATGGCTTAAAAGATAGGTTTCATAAATAATGTAAGGCCCTTCCCATAATGTTTGAAACTTAGTTATTTATTCTACATGTGTGGGATTCTAGTATAGGAGCCAATCTCCTAGTTGAAATTTCACTTTCCTAATTCTAAGGTCATGTAGTTATTTATTAGATGCCTTATGCACTTCATTAGATGACAAGGCCACCAGTCAGTTCTCATCTAGCATGTTGAGATTCATTAACCTTTCTTTTTGTGCTAGGCTAAGGTCAAGGCAAAGGTCACAAGTAGTTGATAATGTATGGAGCTCTACTTGGATGGGAAGTGTTGGTAGTTTTTCGTACACAAGAGCATAGGGAGAGTAGCCAATAGGAAGTTTCGAAGTGGAGTAGTAGGCCCAAAGGGCATCATTGAGTTTTGTGCTCCAATTCTTCCTATATTTACTAACTATTCTTGTTAGTAATTTTGTGATCTCCCCATTTGTAACCTTCTTTTAACCATTAGCTTGGGGATGGTAGGGTGTTGTTAGTTTATTCTCAACCCCCAAGAATTGCATGAGCTTCCAAGGGGCGGTGCCTATAAAATGAGTTCTATTATCAGAAATAAGTACACCTAGAATTTCAAACTTTTTTTTAACATGTTGTTCTATAAATCGAGTATCCATAGAAGATGTGTAATTAGTGATGGTTGTTGCTTCTACTTATTTCATATAGTAGTTAATACCTACTATGATGTACATATTTTCATTAGACATGGAAGTGATGGGATCCATGAAATCGATGCCCCAAATATCAAAGGGCTCTAGTGGTTGGATCCACTGTTGAGGTTCCTCCATACAAGCGGTCATTCCACCATTGTGTTGGCAACATTCACAAGAGTAGACAAAGTGGTGAGCATCCTTAAAAAGTGTTGGTTAATAATACCCTACCATGAGGATCTTAACTATCATGTGTCTCCTAGCATAGTGATCCCCATGAAGGCCCTCATGAGCATCTTAGGGAATATGCAGTTGATCATCATTAGGTACGCACCATCAAACTAGGCCATCAATGCACACCTTGTAAAGGTGTTTGTTAATTTCCATGAAGTGTTTTTCCTGGTGAAGAAACAATTATTTCTTCCTATTGTTCCATTTTTGTGACATCTCCTTAGTAAGAAGGTAGGTAAGAATGCCATTGTATTATTTGGTTTCAATGGGCACTTATTCAGTTATAGCCCTGACAAAGAGGAGTTCCTCGGGAAATTGATCTAAAAATGAGCACTTCTCCTCTTTGTTGTTCCATCTCAATTGAGATAAGTGGTCAACAACTACGTTCTTGGTTTCCTTTCAATCTACCATTGTTAGATTGAATTCTTGAAATATCATAAGCCATCATATGACACAGGGGCTTACTATTGGCTTATTCATCAAGAACCGAATGACACTATGATCCATATGCACAAGCATTGTGAACCTAAGCACATAGTACATAAATTTTTTGAAGGAAAACACCATTTTCATTAGCTTTTTCTCCATGGTGGTGTAGTTCAATTGTGCACCTAGAATGCTTTTGCTCATATAGTGGATGTATTAGGGACATTTCTAATCATCCAACTACATGAGCATGGCTCTCAAGGTGTAATTAGATGCATTCATCATGATGTGAAAGGGTTTGGACCAGTCAAGTACTTGTAGAATTAGAGTTTGTATGAGCTTCTACTTGAGTTGTTGGAATGCACATTTACATTCCTTCATCCAGAAAAATGGAGCATCCTTCTTTGTCAACTCCACTAATAGTTTAGCAATCTTAGAGAAGTTCATAATGAATCGTCGTAGTAGCTAGTGTGGCCAAGGAATGACCTTACATATTTAACTATTTCTAACTATTGGATAATTCCTTGGATGACTCTTAATTTTTTAGAGTCCATCTCAATCCCTTTTTGAGAAATTATATGCCCCAACATAATGCCCTAATGGACCATCAACTAGCTTTTCTGCCAATTGAGCATAAGGTTTGTATCCATGCACCTTTTCAGCACTTGCTCAAGATGATCTAGGGCTTGCTCGAATGTAGCCCGATAGGTCGAGATTTCATCCATGAAGACTTCCACCTTGCTACCAATCTACTGTTGGAAAATGCTCAATACAAGGCATTTGAATGTGGCAAGGGTATTGCATAGGTCGAACACCATTTTTCTATATATGAAAGTTCCCTAGGAACTTATGAATGTGATTTTGGCCTAATTCTCTGGTGCTATTTGTATTTTTTCATAGCCACTATAACCATATAGAAAGTTGTAATAATAATGCCTAGAAATGGTATCCAACACCAGATCCAAAAATGGTAAAGGAAAATGATCCTTGTATGTTGTCATGTTCAATAGCTTGAAATCAATACAAACCCTCCATTCCTACCTTTCTTTGGCACTATCATAAGTGCACTAATCCATTGGCTATCTGTAATGGAGTAGATGAACCCAACCTTAAGGAGTTGTTCAATCTCCTCTTTGATCATCTACTTCAATTTGGGATTCAACTATTGCTACAACTACCTCTTTGGTTTTAAGGAGGAATCTATGTAAATTTGATGATGGCATATCCTTAGATCAATTTCAATCAGCTCATGATATGATTGAGTAAATGCTATTGGCCATTGGTTGACCACCTCCAATAGCTTCTTTTTTGCATAGGAGCAAGGTTGGCATTGATATTGACTAGCTTGTCATTTTTCAAAAAAGCATATTCCATCCTCGCTGGTAGAGTTTTTAACTCAGGGGCTCCTATTTAAAGCTCTTGGTGATTTTCAACTCTCCACAATTGGTGTCATCAAGTTCATCGAAGATTCAGCAATGGATTTGCTCCATTTTTCCCATGCCTTCAATGTAGGCACTTATCAAGTTTTCAAGTTATTCCATGCATAGTGTTGAACTACTTTCAAATTCAGCTATCAGCCACTGGGTATCCTCCTATTTTGTGGCTACTGTGTATAGGCACCTTTGAATTTCTGTGACATCTGTATACTATCTGCATGCTATGATGGTTATGCTTTTAATTGTCCATAGTTTTTGTATGCAATGGCACCTTGTATCATTGTACATGATGCATGGAATGCACTTCCTCTCTATTTTTCCAAAGTTATTTTCCTTGGAAATATTCAAGAAGAGATCTTTGATTCATAGTTGCACATCAATTATACTTAGCCAAGCCCTTTCCATAATGATTAGGAATTCCTTGTAGTAGTCTACTCAAATCACCAAGAAGTTAGTAGGATAGGACCACACATAGATAGTGGTTACAATGTCCTCCATCAATTCCAAGGGAATGGTGATGGATTGATATACTAACTTAAGAAAAATGTTTTACTAAAGAGGAGGTAGGTTCTAGGATTTGTACATTTTATGTGAGATCAAATTGGTACTAGAACCTGAGTCTAGAAGAGCCTTGCAAGGCTCATTCCTAGCAATTTGCAAGTAAATGAGGGGAATCCTAGAATTAGATCTCTTCCTAGGAAGGTGACCAACATTTATCCAATTTATGATCATGTGGATCAACATTATAGTGTGCACTTTGAAAGGTGTTTAGTTTGAAGGGATCTTGAAGGATGTTTCTAAGAAGGAAGGAGAAGCAGTGTCAACAGTTGTAGGTGTTTATGAGGGCTTAGTAGAATTTTTGATTCAGAAAAGGGGCATTTTTTAGGCTTATTATTCGAACCACTTGGTTCAGGGGTAGGCTGTAAGTTAACAACCCTTATAGAATTTCTTTGTTATGGCTAGGCTAGAACTTTGCCTTGCATGGATGGAGTAGGTGATAACTGAGTTGAGGGTGGAGGTACAAGTATGAAAGGATAAGGAGGTTAATATGGAAATGGGAACTCCCCTCTTGGAGATTGTGCTATATAATATTCTAGAGAGTAGTAGTGGTGTTGGAAAGAAGTGTAATTGGAAGAGTTACATGGAGAAATGGACTACTAAACATAGTACCCATATGTATTTGGCTACCAATAAGGGTACTACTGCCTTGATGGTGGCATCCCCCATGACTATGGGTGTTGCCACTACTAGTATTGCTCGTGAGGTTGAGGTGGAGCTCCACTTGGATAGTAGGCTTGTTGGTGGAACTATCTGCAGTTGCCTTGAGGATAAGGCAACCTCCTAGGTGCTTACCTTTTCACCAATCTAGGATTTAGATCATACACCACAAATTTCTACAAGTATGACACAATTGGGCAACATCCCTTAGGATGTTCGTATTGGCAGATGTCACACCCACAATTATCATCTATTTTGCAATCCATAACCTCTTTAATGATAGTAGCTATGCCCTTACCTCTCTGATGAGCACATTTAGATTCCTTTATTTTCCTTTGATCATGATCACTATCTTGCTCTTTAGACTCCTATGCAATTTGTAGAGTAGTTTGAAAATTTTCATTTAAAGAGTCCTACATTTTTTCTACCTTGGTTGATATTTCAAAAATAGATTATTATATTGACAAGATCTTGTGTTGCATCACTTCATCAAGTGGTGCCTCCTCCTCATTATCACAAAATCGAACCTCCCTTTTGCAAATGAAAGGGTCCCAATTATACTCCTCTACACTTTCCCTTTTCCTCAACTCACCTTCTTCTTTGGCCACTTGCCTAATTAGCCTTTGGATATGATGGGATCTTAATTATAAAAGCCTCCATTGGGCATAGACCCCAAGAGTTCTCCTCATTTCTATTTTGATCTCATTTACTTCCTTAGGTTAGATACTCAAGAGTACGTTTGATACTTATCGTTGAAGAGTTCAAGCATTGTGCTCCATCATCTGATTGATTCTGGCTCTTTGGACCAGTACTAGCTTTCAACATCCTTGATGAGTGTCCTAGGGAACAATTTCAATTTCTATAATTTATCTCCACATTTTGTAAGGCTCATGCATCGTGAAAGGCTTGGAGATGATTTTGTGGATTAGAATTGTATCCTCCTTCAAACATAGGAATATTGTTCATGTCCAACTATTTGATTCGGTTGTCTTTCATGTGCCTTGTTGGAATCTTAATGACCTTCATAATATTCAGCATATCTTTAGTTACAAGCAAGGGCTCATCATAGTCATAGCCCTTATGATGGCTATGATGCCTTTGATGTCCCTTGCTATTCCTTCTATCTTTGTTGTGGGCCTCCCTTGATTTCCCATGCCCCTAGCCTCTACTATTTCAATAGGGTCTACGATCATCTCTGTCTCTTTGGTCACCTCCATCATGGTCACTCCCTTTGCAACTTCAATTAGAGCTAAAGGAGGAAGAAGATGAGAATGAAGAGGATGAAGAAGAATGAGGACTAGCACTAGAATGGTTCTTGCTACTTCCTCTCCTTTGGTATTAACCATGATCACCATATTTTCCTTTATCATGGTGCTTATCATTATTCCTGCCTTGACCTCCTCTTGTAGAGCCCTCATGGTCATGCAACCTATTCTTCCCTAAAACAGGGTTATTTATAGTTGACTATAAATTCTGGTTAAGGGTCCCTTTATTAAAGAGAATAGATGGAGAGTTAGTGTTTTGAGAACTCCCAAAGAAGGGGTCCTCTCCTTCCTTTTGGCCCAACAAGAATAAGGGATTTGTGAGCCTTTTACTCTTTGATGCCTTGTAGCATGCCTTCATCTACCAATATTTTCTTCATTGGGAATTTGTGGGATGATAATCTTGGTGATCATGATCTTGCATAATGTACTCAGAATTGAGCCCTTGGATGCCCAATCTCATAAGATTGTGGAGCAGCATTGCAAGAATTAATTAATCGGGTGATAGCATGATGTTTCCCTTCATGTCCCTCCACTGTAATTATTCATCTTGGCATAGGATGAAGGTGAAATCTGAAACATACTCATTTGGATTAGTATCGATTACTTTGCATTGTTGGGGCACATATGGTTTTGGGCCTTCTTGCCTTTGATTGGAAGTGTGCTTGAACAATGGTAGAGATTCTTCCTTACGAGAAGAAGCCATATTAATTTTGAAGAAAAATAGTGTGCTTTTGCTATTATTACTTTTCTTAATTTTTTTGAATTTAAGGTTCATTACAACATCATTGGATAATTTCACTAACTCCTAGATAGCACATGTAGCTAACTAAAGTATCTAAAAATGATGCTAATGATGAGCAGTAAGTAATCCCTACACCTAACCATATGAATCACTAGCATTCACTAAGTGATCTAGTTGAATTTTGTAGACTTTAACTCTCTAAGTACATTTGATCCAAGTAGTGAATTTCAAAGATGCTATTATTGTCTTCCCAATTCCACTTGTGAGATTTAAGGGTATGGTTAAGTGTAACTGGTTTACCAAACATAAACACCATTAGGATTACCAAGCGTTAGCATATGCTTGAGATGGTCATACTTATGTGCATTAATTACTTGCTATTAATTAATTAATTAAATGCACAAACATAAATTGCATGAATAATAAATTCATTAAAGAAATATTAAGCTAATTCCAAGTGATACAAGGTTTATAAAGAAGCTCATCTTTATTGCCATTCACACCGAAGTGTATAGGTACATTAGTGCTCAAATAAAGATTCGTACACTTCTCAACTCCTTTTGTGGATACTTAGAAATTATTCTAACTCGCAAATAAATAAAATAAAACATTTGACTAAGTTATGAATGAACAAATGTCATAAATTTGGTAAGTGCATGCATTTATATAGGCAAGAATAGACACTGCATCGACATGTATGTGTTGACACATCAAACCATGCATTGACGCATATGTGTCAATAGGTACCCATTGATGGGATTGCATGGATGTGTCCGTGTCACCATGGTCCAATCAACCATGACTCACCAATTATGTTATCTAAATTACAAGATCCAAACAAAAAATATGCTAAATATCCAAATTAGTCTTGTCAAATTAATATCCAAAGCCTCAACTTTAGAAAAACCTAATATACCCAAAAAAAACAAGACTTAATACCTATATACATATTATTTATTGAAAAAGAAGATGATATCTTGTTTACTCTCAACCAAATAAATGATCCATGGTATGGAGATATTAAATTTTATTTAGCCTTTCATCATTATCCTTCACATATACCTAGATATAAAGAAGGCTTTTATTATCTAAATGTTCTAAATTAGACTTGATTAATGGGGAGTTATTTAGGAAAATTTTTTAAGGAGCTTATCTTAAACGTTTAGGCCAAAATCAAGAAAGTAATGTTTTAAAGAAAGTATATGAAGAAGGAAATGTAGGATACCGCTCAATGCATAACATTATGAGAGTATGTTACTAGTAGCCTACTATAATTAATGATGCTTACAAGTTGGTTAAAACTTATGTACAATTTCAAATGTATAAAGGTAGAGATTTGAAAAGTTCAACTCCTCTACAACCTATCATAGGAACTAGATCCTTTGCACAATGGGTTTTATAGTTTATATAAGTGATTAACCCATCATTAATAGCAAAACATAAGTTCATCTTAATAGCTACATATTATTGCACATGTTGGTTAGAAGTTAAGGCTACTAAAATTGTAACATCTTGTGAAGTTATCTAGTTTTTAGAAAATGATCTAATTTCTAGATATGGATACCTTTATGCTTTAACAGTCAATAATGAATCTTCTTTTATATTTATAAAATTTATAAATTAGACTATAAAAAATAACATTATTATCAAATTTGCAAATGAGTACTATTCCCAAGGTAAAGGTTTAGCAAAATCATCTAATAAAATTACATTAGATGAAATTAAGAAAATTTTAATTTAAAATTCTTACACATAGCATGAATAATTAAAATGGACATTATGGACAAATTTAATTCATTATAAAGATTCAATTAAAATTGTATCATATGATATCATATATGAACAAGTATCAAATTTACTAATAAATCTACAAATTCCAACACATAAATTTTCTTATATTATTTGTTAAAGTAGTTAAAAGTTTATTTTATAATCAATAATATTCAAAAGATGGTTTGATAAGAAATATGTACTAGACATTTTTAAGGAAGGTGATTGATAAGTCGTAATTAGACAGGCTTCATTGATGTAGGGAAGGACTATATAAATGTAGTCATCACCCACATTTATGAAATCTTAGATTAATAGCATATCAAAGTCCTTCAAGTTTTATTTCTTTAGAGTTAGAATATTTTCTCTTTGAGTACCCATAGTGTAAATTAAAGAGATTATATGGTGCTTTATGTGAACATTATGTACTTGAATGCATTGGTGTGAAAAATAATAAAGTTGAGATTTCTTATATTCATTGCAACACTTGGATTAGTTTACTCTTTTCTATTAGCACTTTACTTTTAATGCCATTTACATTCATGGTTTTAATTAATTATTATCCTTAATCATAAAAATGTAAGTATGACCACTTCAAACATGACATATTATACTTGGTAATCCTAGTAGTGGTCATTTGATACACCCAATAATAACCAGTTAGTAACCCAATAGTGTTGATACTAGTTCGAGATGTGTACGGTAAGTGGAAACAGTTACTTTATGTTAGGTTAGTTAGTTACTAAAGTAGCCAAGTAGTTAAATAATTAATTGTTAAATCTTCATTTACTCATCTAGCCATTAAAATAAGAATATATATATAATAAAAAATAATAATCCGTGTAGAATAAATATCATGCACCTTAACTCACATTTAACGATACATATTGATAACATAGGTGTGAGTTAGGAAGACAATGATCATACTGTTGACCTTTTGATATGTTGAAATCTTAAAGAAAATGGAGAATGTAGATTGTATATATGTAATGATAATTTTGTAGGGCCATGAACAAGAACTTCACATGGAGATATGAGATTTTGAGAAATGAGATCTACGTTGAGATGTCAAAATGAAGAGTACATGGACAAGATAAGAGCATGGATAAAAATAGAGTATACAATCCAAACTAAGATGTTTTGAAGACTTTCAAGATGTTAAATTGACAAAGGAATTCCTTAGACTCTAAAGTGTAAAAGTGAAGTAGACATCTACAGAAAACAACAGACGTTTATCTTTGAAGATAAATGTTTATGGGCAGATGTCTTTCTTTGACTATAGACATCTGATGAGTGGCGAGGTACCCCTACACTCAACCATACGAATACGAGCATGCACGCACGATCCGGTCGAACTCCGCANTGAAACCATGTGATGCAAGGTTTATCCAATCAAGTTCATCTTTATTGCCGTACACAACTTGGGTTCAGGTT
>MNCI01015153.1:210600-226660 GCA_015680685.1 Gnetum montanum
ATTCCTTGATTAGCCGTACACATTGGACTACCACTGGGATTACCAAGCGCAGAATCCTGGAATACGCTACTGGGTTACCAAGCAGCCAATGCTCGTAATCAAGTCGTACTGATGTGTTGCGACAAGCAGCCGATTCCTTGACTAGCCGTACACATCCGTAGACGCTCGTAATCAAGTCATACTTGTATGCACTAGGAAAGCAGTAAATAAACAATAATAAATGAAACCACGTGCTGCAAGGTTTATCCAATCAAGTTCGTCTTTATTGCCATACACAACTTGGGTTCAGGTTACAAGCTGCTCGAATAAAGAGTCGTTCACTCTAGGACTCCTACTGCGGGCACATGGGAAAAATTCTAACTCTGGAGTGATCAATCTACCAGAGCTTCGCTACTTCTAGCCAGGATTTGGAAATGAAGGGAGTGCCGCCTCTTATTTATAGATATGGCGGTGGACCGCGATATCGCGTACGCGATATCACAGGAGAAGACGCGATATCGCGTACATGATATTGCATGGGATGCGATATCGCGGCACATGCAGGTCGCGTCTCATCAACATCTATAGGCAGATGTCTACTTTTTAAGGTAGATGTCTCTCATGCATTAGGGGCTATTCTCAAGTCAACATCTAAACTTTGAAGTAGACATCTATACTAGCCGTTTGATAGTTGTTACATAAATCTTGAGGATTTTTTAGAAACTCCAAGGCTATAAGACAATGTAAAAATCTTGAAAATTATGCAAGCACTATTCACAGAAAGACTTATCATTGGCTATTCTAAGTAATTTTTTTTGCTCTTCATTATAACATCATTTTCTTATTGTGATTATACTGAGCTTCATGTAAAAAGAACATTAAATTTAGTTAAATTGTTTACTTGTTTCTTTCTCTTCTTTCTTATAGCCTTATGGGGTTGATGTACTTCTTATGAGAAGACATCTTTTGTTGAGCTTGTTGGGATCCTATGGGATTGAGTCATTTTCTAGTGTTAAAACCCTCTGGTGTGGAGCTCAATTTTGTAAAGTTGATGGGATTCCCTAAATCACTTTTTTCAGCTTGTTAGGATCTTGTGGGGTTGAGTCGTTTCATGGCAACAAAACACTCTGGACTAGAGCTTAAAGCTTGTATAGGATGTGGTGCCCTTTAAACCACCTTTTCAAGATACAAACTTCAGAGGTGTGTACAAAGTTGAGGATTTTAGAGCTTAACCAAGCTTCACAAATTCGTAAATATTTTAAAAAATATTAGAGTATCATCTAGGATTTGAAAATGAACAACAAAAATTTAGATTATCAGCATAAAAAATGCATGCTAAAATATAATTTTACTTTCCATAGGAAATTATGTATAATTCTCTAAGATATTTGTAGCCTCTTATGGGACACTTGCCAATTTTGGCATATATTTCTCAATTTTTTTGTAACTTTCTATGGTGATCTACATGATATTTATCACCAAGGAAAAACTTGGTCACCATAGCTTAAATTTCTAATAACTTCTTTTGGAAGTTGTAACATCTAGGATGGTTATGAATTAGATATTTGTAACACCCTTGATGTTCCATGATTATTGTAACTACACTAAGGTCACTATAAAAGGGCCTTCAAAGGAAGAAAAAAGAGGGAAGAAGATTGAAAAAAGACAATTGAAGATTATTTGTAAGATGGCTTGCTAAATACATCAATTTGGCTACGTTGTTTTAATCCTGTGAGTTCATTTCTTTCCATGTTGTTTTAGTTACTTAGCTAATGGTTTAGATAGTATTGTGCTTGGCATTTAATTTTAGGATTTTTCCTAGGTTGCTTTTAGAGCTCTATTTTTGCGCAATATTAGGCTTCTATTAGATTAGCCATAGAAGAGCTTATGCTATTGAAAAACCTCAAGAGCAATTTAATTGTAATGTATTAACAAAATTGCCTATTTTGAGCATAGAGAATCTAGAAAAATCTTTGGTATTTTGAGACAATTGAAGTAGCTTCATTTTTTTAAAGTGCATTGCCTTAGTATTTCAATCAAGAAATTGTAAAATTTTTAAAAGCTCTATTGAATGTAATTTGTGACAACTATTAACTAGCTAAAAAAGAGACACGTACTTTGTCATTTATGGAACATTTTTGGTAGTATGAAATTGCTTGTTGAGCTCATAAGGTTTAGACAATTTGTAGTTATTGAATTGGGAATAGCTTTATTATGAAGTGTTTCCTCATGTCAATTTATCTTGCTTAAAAACTTGATCTTTCACAAAAATTTTCTTTCTTTTCTTTATCTTTCTAATTCCATTAAATATTTCTCGATTTCTAGTTTTCTTGTGGATTTTTCTCTTTGGAAAAAATTAGGAGTAGATTGGGAAAATTGTGCTCAAATATTTTTGCAAAATTTTATTTTTTACAAGTAACACACTATAGGGACTATGTAGACTAAGTGATTGGACAAAATATGAATCTTCAACAACTCACAGTATTTGAAAAAGATATCTAAATTTATTTTTTGATAGCCAATTACAGTTTTATACACAACCCATCCATTTCAACATTCACAACAGCAAACACATACTCATGATGAGTTCAATTTATAACTATTAAGTTTATTTGGAGGTATCTGGGCCTTGGTGTTGCCAAAGACCAGCAAGCACTTAAACCTTGTTTAAAGAACACCCTTCGATCTTGTGACTTCTCAAGTTCATGAGATTGTGAGGCCACAACCATTGGCAGTCATGTCTCAAATAGTTGCCAACTATTCTTTTGGCACTAGAAGGAGGGCTAAAAATTTTTCCTCTAAGTTCATAAGCTTGATAGTCTTAGCACACCAACACTTCTTTTGTTTCTAGGAGAGCTTAAAAAATAGATGCTATTTTTACTTCATGACCAAAAAAACTGGTAGTTTGAAAGGTTTTAAAAGTCATAAAAGGAACATTTGATTATAAGACCAGTAGTTCATCAGAGGAAGAATAATAGAAAGTTTTTGAATTTGGAACAAATAGGAGTAAAAACTAGAAGGGTAAGAAAATGACGTTTTCTAGCTACTTTATTAGTTTATAAGAGAAGATCAAAAAAGTATAAGAGTTCAACAATCAAAAGGAATTCTAGTAAGATGGAAAATCCTTGGCAAAGCATTACATCATGAGGATTTCAATACTACAATGATATTCCTAAGGTAGTTTTGAAATATTTTTCTGAACCTTTTATTCCTTGAAAAGCTTACATGGCTGAAGAGTATATTCAAATATTTGAATTAGCTTTGGCTCATGTAAATGCTCAACATTAGGATCAAGCTTGTAGGTTTTTTTGTGGAAAATTTAAAGGATATGGCTCAGATTTGGTATTCGAACTTGTCAAGTAACAGTATCACAAGTTAGGATGATATGAAAAATCTTTTCTTGGCCTAGTTTGGCAATCAATTGAATCAACAACAACTGTATTATGCTTTAGTACAAGCTAAGTAAGAAGTCAAAGAGTCAATTAGAGATTTCAATATTAAGTTTCAATGAATTTGTGGACTCTTTCAAAAATAATATAAATCATCAGATGAAATGCTTAGAGACACTATTTTAAGGCTATGAATCCCAATATTTCAATCTGATTGAGGAGAACTTCAAACTTGATAACATTGAATGACTACTTTAGTGAAGCTATATAGTTAGAAGAATAGTTGAACTTGAATCATGAAGAGATTATTACAATTGAAAAAAGAGAAGAGAAAATGATGATTCCCTTGTAAGATTTTTGCTTAGCTTAAAGCATTACCAAGACCATATCGTGTTAAAATAGAGCAAGAATCCAAAAGTAAATAATCTAAAAAAGGATAGTTAAAAAGAGACTTGTCCAACAAAGTAGTGAAGTTAGAAAAAGCTTTGATGAAAGTTAAAATCAAGGAAGAAAATAAAAATAGAAAACATAAACGTCAAGATACTAAGTTAGTAAAAGATGAGGATGAAAGTGATCTTATTATGTCTAACTTCCTTGATATTGAATCTTATGATGAACTATCTAGTGTTCATTATGCAAGAAAATCTTCTAACAATGAATCTAGTGATACTTTTACTATGTCAAGTTCTAAAGAAGATATGTTATTAGATGAAGAGTGTAAGAACAATGAAGAAAATGGATATAATCTATGATTCCAAATATCATTTCTAATCCATCTAGTAAGAGAAATATTTTTGAACCAAATAGAAGAGAGAAAAATAAGAGTAAAGAAGATTAAATAGAGTTAAGTACTCAAAATAAAACTCTTAATAAATGGAAGAAGAAACCAAGCTTTTACATAGATGGAGAATATAATTTGATTGAAAATCTTAAACATGATAGGGATAATATTTGCATATATCAATTATTACAGATAGGAGATCAACAAAGAAAGGTAAAAAGAGAGTTGGAGAGTAAGAGTTAAGTTATGTGTCCAACATTAACAAGACAACAAAAACTAGCTATGATTGTACTCCTGATAAAAAAGCTTTTCTTTTCTTTTGATAATGAAGTTAAAGGACTAGTATCTTCATAATTTTTAGTTGATTTTAGATCTACATCCACTATTATGTCATTATCTCTATGTAAAAAACTTGCTTTGATTCCTAAAAAATCAAATAAAAGGATTGTTCAAGTGGACAAAAGTAGAGTGAAGAGTGTGGATCAGTTACTAAATGTTCTAATAGAAATCACTTCCAAACCCTATATCAAAAGTAGAGTAACTATTCAAGTAGCAAATATACTAGACTCACATAGTCTTTTGTTCAGTAGAAGTTGGAGTAATAATTTCTTAGGTTACATATCAATAGATTACTCACATATGTGGCTACCTTGGAAAGAAAAGCCAAATCAAATATACATACACAGTGAGCCTTGATGAATGAAAACATTACTTGAATGGAAAAAATAAGGTCATTGAAATAGAAGCTTGTGAAATTAGAGTTTGCATAGTTCAAGAAGTTGATAACCCGAACAAAGAAGAATCTCAAAATGAGAGTAAATGGGAGCTATACTTTGATGGCTCTTGTAACTCTAAAGATTTAGGAGTTGAAATAGTTCTAGTAAAAGATGATTTCCAAAAAACACTCAAAGAAATTCATCTATCTTTCTCTTGTACTAATAACAAGGCTAAATATGAAGCTTTGTGCATTGTAATTAAAACAACATTGGAAAAAGGAATCAAGGAAATCATCATAAAAGGAGACTCAATTAGTTTGTAAATAGATTAAAGGTAATTATGTAGTAAAAGGTTCATTCTTGTGATCCTATAAATAGTTTGTTTGAAAAATGCTAGATCGATTTCATCACTACAAAATAGAGCATATGGGTAGAAAGGATAATTGTATGGTAGATGACTTAGTAAAATCAACTTCAACATTAGATGTTAAAAAGATAGAAAGTTACAAAGGTGTAATGATTGAGAATGAACATCAACCATCAGTACTAGATAACATAAGGAATTTACAAGTATTTGAAGATAATGATCAAGTACTCAATTTTATGAAAAATAAACAAGAATTCAAAAGTTAAATCAGACTAGAAACAACGTTAAGGTTTAAGAAAAATTCCATTCGCAAAAATGTGATTGATTATACACATGAGTTTAGCAAGAATTAGCTTACCAGAAAAGATATAAAAAATTTAAATGATCAAGCTTATGAAGTAGTGAATTTCAGATTTATTGAAATGTCAAAGATGTTAAATATCACAAAGGAAAAGGATTCAGTCTTCAATCAAAATTTACTATTACTCTTGAAAAATCATTTGGAGAATTTTACTTGCTTTTATGATGATCTTAAATATTTTAGACTAGATGTGGCAACACATAAAATTATTTTTGTAAATGGTTGTAAGATAGTTAAATAAAGACAAAGGAAATTGAATCCATCACTTGAATAGCTATGAAAGTTAAGGTCAAGAAGTTATTACAAGCTTGAATTATATGTCTTTTTTGATATTCGACATGGATTGCTGACCTTGTACCAGTAAGAAAGAAGGATGATGATATTAGGCTTTATGTAGATTTCAAAAATTTGAATGAAGCCTTTGAAAAAGATAAGTACCCACTTCCTTGAATTGATGAGATGTTGATTAAAGTATCAAGTTGTCAAGTGTATTCTTTCTTGGATGGTTTTTCATGCTATAATCAAATCATGGTAGATAAATGTGATAGATATAAAATAACATTTATCACCAAGTGGGGGACTTTTTCTTAACAAAGAATGTCATTTGGATTGTCAAATTTTGAAGCTAGTTTTCAAAGAGAAATGGATTTATCCTTTAAAGGTTTAATAGGCGAATTCATTGTTGTTTATTTAGATGATATCATTGTCTTTTCAAAAAGGAAGGAAGATCATATTGGTCATCTTCAACAAGTTTTTGATAGATGTCATGAGTATGGTATTTCATTAAATCCTAAGAAATGTATCTTTGGGGTTAAGTCTAGAAGTTTACTAGGCCATGTAATCTCTGAAGAAGGAATTACTATAGATAACTCCCAAATTCAAGCAGTATAGAATATCAAGGATCCTACAAGTAAAAAGTCTCTTAGATCATTCTTTGGAAAGATAAATTTTGTTAAGAAATTTATCCTTAGATTCATTGAAATTACTAAACCTTTAATACATATGTTAAAGAAAAATGTCCAAGTAGAGAAACACCAGAATCAAAGAAAGATTTATTAGAAATTTAGAAAGCTATTCAAGAAGTTCCTTACTTGATAAAACCAAAATTAGAGGAAGAATTTTGGCTATATTCTTTTGCTTCAAATGATTCAATTACTATTATTTTAACTCAAAAATATGATGGTTAAGATGAACTGATTAGATTTTTTGGGTATCAATTGAAAGGGGCAGAATTAAATTATTTAGATCTAGAGAAACAAGCATTCATAGTCATTAAAGCACTTTAGCATTTCAAATATTATTTAGAAAGCTCATTTATTCGTATTATGCTAATTAAGCCTACGGTCAAACAATTCTTAGCTCAAAATGAAATTGGATTAAAAAGAGGAAAGTGGCTCATAAAGTTTCAAGGTTTCATGTTTTCATTGAAAATATACAAAACTATTAAAGGAATTGGATTAGCCAAGTTAATGGCTAAAGAAGAGGAAATATCTTTATTAAGGACTCATGAAGGAAATTGGTATAATGAGATTCTAGAATTCCTTGTTACACAAAAGGTTCCAAATAATTTAATTGCAAGTGAGAAGAGAGCTTTGTCCAGAAAGGAAAATAAATTCATGGTTAAAGATGGAGTTTTATATAAAAGGATTTAAGGGGGTTTTTGTTGGAATGTGTTCACAATGATCAAATTGATCCTATCTTAGAACAATTTCATGAACATTCCAATTTATTTTATGAATCTCCTAAGTCCACTATGCAACATATACTTTGTTACGGTTTTTATTGGCCTAGAATGTATCAAGATATTAGTTTGAGAATTCAAAGATGTTACAAATGTCAAAATCATAGACCAAAAATCAAAAAAGCTAAAGCCCCCTAAAATTGATAATTGCAAATAGACCATTTCAGCAATGGGGTTTAGATTTCATTAGTACAATTACTCCATCAAGAGCAGGACATAAGCTTATTCTCATAGCTACCAATTACTTTACCAAATGGTCTGAAGCAAAAGCTCTAAGGAAAAGTTTAGCATCAAACATGATTAAGTTCTTCGAAGATTATATTTTAAGTCATTTTGATCTACCTAAAGTATTGGTATCCAAGAATGGACTAGATTTTTAATCTAAAGAATTTATAACATGGGCATTAGAAAATTCCATCTTTCTATTTTCTTCTTCATGGAAATGGCTTAGATGAATCTACAAATAAAAATCTTATTTCCTACATTAAAAAGTTGATGGATGGGAATCTAGGAAATTGGATTGATTACTTGCAATTTGCATTATGGATTGACTGTATTAGATTTAAGAAGGCTATTGGAATATTAGCTTATAACTTAGTATATGGTTTACTCACTAGACTTATGAACAAGATTATAAGTTCAGCCTCAAATTTTGTGCAAAAATATAGTGAAAAAATTTGATAAAGATAGAAGTTTCATGACCTTGCTCTTCAAAAGAGAGGCCAAAATGGATAAAGCTAAAGATAATGTATTAAGGAATGCTTCTCAGATCAAAAGGTGGTTCAACAGAAAGGCTCTAGAATGAACTTTTAAAGTTAGTGATCTTGTATTATTATGGAATATGAAGAAGCTAAATAAGTTTTCTGCAATGTGGACTAGTCCATTTTAGATCAAGAAACAATTATCAGAGGACACTTACAAATTATCAATGCTAAATGGGATAGAGTTGTAGTTTCCATATAATGTTTTGTATATAAAACCTTATTTTAGACAATTTCCCACAACTTAAATATATATATATAAATTAATGTATGTATATAATATAGTAAAATATATATGTATGTAAATATAATAATATTTAGTATACATAATAGTAAGTAATAAACATTGATATGTATATGCTTAATAATAACATACATAATAAATAACATAGATATAGACTTATATAATATTTGACCATAACATATATATCCTATAGGTATGCTTAGATAAGTCTATTTAGTATTATTAAAACATGTATACGTTAGAGTACTATTTTAAATAATATTTAATTTAAAGTGTTAGTTTAAGTTACTTAAAATTATATTATCTCAAGTAATCATTACTTGTCATATGTGTAAGAGGAAGTGATGGTTAGATAACTACATCATGGTCAATTAATTTTAAAAACCAAATAGTGGAATTTAAATTAGCCAACTGTATGATGATGGAGATATAATAAATGTTGGCTAAGTGTTAAAGTTGGTTATTGGAATTGATGGGAATTTCAAATTTACTTTACATTATATAAAGAGATGTGAATTACTTTAAAATACATCATTTCTCAATTCAAATTTTAAGTGAGAAGAATAAGAAAAGTGTTCAAGTGTGAGGTAGAAAAATGGTTCTTGGAGAGAGTGCAATAAGACAACCTTTTATCCCATATGTTATGGGATGTTGCCCAGAGCATGTTTTAAGAGCCTATTATATGACAACCACCTATGGAGCATCTAGTGGAAGCCCTTTCATAATTTGTATTTTAGATGAGTTTAGATTTCTCATCGGTGGACTTTCTATATAATCTAATGTTTGGGGCAACTTTCATGAATGCGCCACCAAAGCTGAGTACCAAGGAGAGTCCAATAAAGATGATTCTTGGGGAGAGGCTTTTGTATCTAAAGACACAAAAGAAACTAGTTGGGGAGAATCTAAAAAGTAACAACTAAAGAGTTGGATGTAAAAGAAGCAAAGATAATTGTGAAAGACAAAGGTGAAGATTAAGTTGAGGCATATGAAAGGATTCATGATAGGAGAATCCCTAAGAGAGTTACTTTAAATATTCTCTTCCCACCTATAGATTAGTTTTTTTGAAGCTTTGTTTGTATAGTTTCTTAAGTTTTATTAGGAATGAGGTTTTTATTTCAGCAAACCTTAAGTTTGATGAAAGTTTTCCTCAAAAAATATTTCTATTTTTCCATGTAAAAAAAAGGTTTCCAATTAAGTGTATGTTTAAAAAGGAAGGCATGAAATGTTAATACATTCAAGCCATCTTATAGAGTATAATTTTTAAATTAATGTTTGGGTTTTATAAGATCCAAATATTATTAGTGAATTCAAGATAACATGCAAGTGGAAAAGAGAAAAAATTTTAGTTACTTTCTCTGTAGAATAAAAGTGTGTTCATGAACAAACAGGATGTCTATTTTTTTACAATAGTGGAGCTTGGTTTCAATTGTCATCGATTAAATTTTTTGAAAGGAGAAAAATAGTAGTATTATAGTTTTTCATTCAAGTGAAACATAGCAGAGGCAATCGTAATTATTCAACATTGTTTAAGAATATTCTAAAACTTGCTAGCTCTAGAGCAATAATAGATATTTCACAAAGTTGAAAAACATCAAATGCTAGATCTAATAAAATACCATTATCTACACAAAAATTTTAACTATTTACTATCCATTGCATGAGCCCTGGAAGTTTAATGACACGGGAGTGTAGACCTTAACAAAGCTTCATAAATTCATAAATATTTCAAAAAATATTGGAGCATCATCTAGGATTTGAAAATGAACAACAAAAATTTAGATTATAAGCACCAAAAATGCATCCTCAAACCCTAAGAAATATTTCTTATTCAACAACACCCATCAGAAGTAGAAGAAATGAACAATAAATATATGAAAATTGGTAAACTTTTAAGCCCAAACTCAGGCACGGGGCACACAAAGTTATCAACAAAGAAACCTTGCAATAGAGATGGAACTGAAGAATCCATCAAATCAAACTACAACAATGAGGAAACTTGTAGCCTTTCTTGGCTAGGTTAGGTCATGACCCAAAATGATGCCTATGGCTCAGGCAGAGCCATCACTAACGAGAGTTATGATAGCAACAAGAAAAAAAAGGTAATGGTGGTGCAGTTGCAGGCTTCATCAGAGAAGGGGAGGAAATCATTTGTTCTAGCTTGGAGGAGATGGCATCAAGGTCACAATAGGGCATTGCAGATGATAGGTTTTCCCCCAAACATGGGAAGAGGATGATGTAATATCAATTCACTAGATAGACATACAATTATTTTGCCTACACATTTTGTGTAAATGTGTTGACACACTTGCCAACTTTGGCATATATTTCTCAATTTTTTGTAACTTTATATGGTGATATACATGATATTTATTACTAAGGAAACACTTGGTCACCATAGCTTAAATTTTTAATAACTTCCTTTGGAAGTTGTAACTTCTAGGGTGGTTATGAATTAATTCCCTAGATACTTGTAACATCCTTGATGTCTCATGATTATTGTAACTATCCTAAGGTCACTATAAAAGGACCTTCAAAGGAAAAAAAAAGAGGAAAGAAGATTGGAAAATGACAATTGAAGATTATTTGTAAGATAGTTTGCTAAAGACATAAATTTGGCTACTTTGTTTTAATCCTGTGAGTTCATTTCTTCCCATTTTGTTTTAGTTACTTAGCAATGGTTTAGATAGTATTGTGCTTGGCATTTAATTTTGGAATTTTTCCTAGGTTTCTTTTATAGCTCTATTTTTGCACAATATTAGACTTCTATTAGATTAGCCATAGAAGTTCTTATGTTTTTGAAAAGCCTCAAGAGTAATTTAATTACAATGTCTTAACAAAATTGCCTATTTTAAGCATAGGAAATCTAGAAAAATCTTTGGTATTTTGAGATGATCGAAGTAGCTTCGTTATTTTAAAGTGTATTGCCTTAGTATTTCAATCAAGAAATTGTCAACTTTTTGAAAGCTCTATTAAATGTAATCTGTGAAAACTATTAACTAGCTAAAAAAGAGACTCATACTTTGTCATTTACACAACATTTTTGATAGTATAATGAGATTTTCTTTTATGAAATTGCTTGTTCAGCTCATAAGGTTTGAACAATTTGTAGTTATTAAATTGGAAATACCTTGATTGCAAAGTGTTTCCTTGTGTCAATTTATCTTGCTTTAAAACTTGAAATTTCACACAAATATGTTTTCTTTTCTTTCACTTTCTAAGTCCATTGAATCTTTCTCTATTTCTAATTTTCTTGTGGATTTTTCTCTCTGGGAGAAACTAGGATTAGATTGGTAGAATTGTGCTCAAATATTTTTGCAAAATTTTATTTTTCACAAGTAACATACTATAGGGACCATATAGACTAAGTGATTGGACAAAATAGGAATCTTCAAGAACTCATAGTATTTGACAAAGATAGCTAAACTTTTTTTATGATATCCGATTATAGTTTTATACACAACCCACCCATTTCAACATTCGTAATAGCAAATACATACTCATGTTGAGTTTATTTTATAACTACTAAGTTTATTTGGAGGTATCTGGGCCTTGGTGTTTCTAGAGACCAACAAGAACCTAAACTTTATTTGAAGAACATCCTTTAATCTTATAACTTTCTAGGGTCACGAGATTATGAGGCCACACTTGTTGGTAGTCACGTTGCAAATGGTTGCCAAAAATCCTCAACATCTGCTTCATCATCAAAATTTGTTAAGAGGAACCATGGCCAAGAAAAAATAAGGAATAAGCAAAATTGGGATGAAGATGAACAACAAGATAGAAATGAATAATAATCCTACCAAGATTATCAAGACCAAATGTAGAGACAACCATAGGTAAAAAAAGAGCATCATCGAGAGAGAAGGCATAATAAAACTTATCATAAGAATCATGACCATGAAAGGGGACACTATGAATGACATGGCTATGATGAACCTCTACTGACTACTAGAAACATGATCAATATTTTAGAGGCAATGAGAATTCTTACAAGGAATTAGAAGGATACAAGATTAAGAGCTTCGATATGAATAATATCCATAGATTTGAAGGAGGATATAATGTAGATCCTAAAAATCATCTCCAAGTCTTTCATGATGCCTGTGCCTTGGAGAATGTAGAAAACAAATGATAGAAACTTAAATTGTTCTCAAGGACACTCATTAAGGAAGTAGAAAGCTTAGTCCTTGGAACTGGAATCTATTCATTGATGGAGTTCCATGTTGGAGATCTTCAATGACAAGTACCAAACATACTCTAAAGTGTCTAACTTGTAGAGGTAGATCCAAAGATGAAAAAAAAGAAATCATGAATCCTTGGAAGTGGCCTTGGGTAGGTACTACTTTGTGTTGCACCGAGGCCTAGGCCATGGGTCCTCTCAAAGGGAACTTCACCATATCATAGAAGGACTCCAAAATAAAACAAGGGAAAACGTTTGGGCATAGAACCTAAGGAAGAATTTTTGAAATGCAAGTTTATCATATTTAAAGGCTAATTAAACATGTGTCCAAAGAATAAGGGGATTTGAAAAAATGTGAAAGTGCAAAGGAGTATAATAGGGATCCCTCCATTTGCAAAAGGAAGGTGTGTTTCTATGACTTAGAGGGGAAGGCACCACTTAATGAAGTGGTGCAAACAAAGACCTTGCTAATATAAAATTTATCGCTGAGATATTAAGTAAGGTGGATAAAATGTGAGACTCCTTAGATGAAAATTTCTAAACACTCTAAAAATTGTAGAAGAAAGAGTAGACTAAGAATTGCAAAAGAAAGAGCAAACTAAGGGAGTAGTGGTCAAGACATAAGGAGAAAACAGGATATAGAAAAGGATTAACATAAAAAAAGGATAAAGTTGCAGTGGTCAAAGAGGTTGCAAATTCTAAAATAGATGATGATAGGTGAAAAATTTGCTAATATAAATATTTTAAGGCGTATTTCCCAGTGTTGTCACATATGTAGGAGTTTGGGATGTATGTGTTAATTTCTAAATTTGTAAAATGACAAACACCTAGGTGGTTACCTTATCCACAAGGCAACTATGGATAACAGTTTTACTAATAAATGTATTATCCAAGTGGAGCACCTCCTCAACCAGAGGAGAAATACTAGAGGTGGAAACATTGACAATCATGGGGATGTCACCATTGTAATAACAATATCCTTACAAGTAGCTAAATCCTTATGGATATTATGTCCAATAGTCTGTATCCCCTTGTGACTTATCTAACCATGCCTTCTTCCCTCACTACTACTATCCTATGGAATATTATAGAACTTCTCCATGAGAGGAGTCTCTTTTTCCTTTTCATCCTCTATATTCCTTAGCAGCTCCTGCAACACCAATAACCATACCCTTGCCACCTACTCCAGCCACAACAATGAAATGCCATAAGGGTAAAATTTCACCACAGCCACAACAATGAAATGCTGCAAGGGTAGAAAACTTAGAACTAGATATTTATCTAAGTGATTCTACATCAAAACATCACAAGAGACTATTCTTCAGAATGAACAGTTTCACAAAACCCTCACAGACATCTATGGTTGTTAACCCTACCTCATCTACCTTTAAAAGTACTCTTGAGTTGTATTCAAATCAAAGAACCTCTCATGTCCACACTATCATGTTAATACATGTAGTCACCAATTGGATAAAGGTTGGACACATTTCCATGAAATGATATGATCCTAGGAGTACCATCATTTATTTGCAAATTGTAGGAAATAATCCATGTAAGGCTCTGTTGGACTCAAGTTCTAGGGTAAACTTAATCTTCCAAGAAATGTGTAGATCTATAATCTTCCTCCTCTTAAAAATAGAAATATCAAACTAGAGCAGGCAAATTAGTCCATTGTTGTTCCTTTGGGGCTAGTGGAGGACATTGTGACCTTCATCTTTGGGTGGTCGTATTTTGTAGATTTCTTTATAATTCATGTGGATAATTGTAATGGGGACTTCCCTATCATTATGGAAAGGGCTTGGCTAAGTACTATAGATGCCAAGATGGGGATTTAAGATACTTTCTTGGAAATATCCAAGGAAAATGAATTTAGAAAAATGAAGAAGAGAGTTTCATCCATTGCATACAGTGACATAGGATGCCATTGCATGCGAAGAATATGGATGGTAAAAGGTACATCTATTCAAGCATGTAATCAGTGCGCTGAAATAATAGTTATTCAAAAGTGTCTATATGTAGTAGCCACAAAAAAAAAGGTACCCAGTGGTTGACATCATATCATCAAGTTGAATCCACAATATGAATAAAACCATTAAAGAGCCTCATAAGAGTTTACATTGAGAACATGGATGAAAAGGTGTAGCTCCATAATCAAATATTTCACACAAAAAATGAAATGAATTAGGGAGAGTTTGAAATCCCTAATCAATTCAATCAGGAGCCCCTTAAACTGAAAGCTTTATCAGCAACTTTAGAATATGCTTTTCTCAACAATGACAAGCTAGTAATCATTAATGTCAATCTTACTTAAGATCAAAAAAAGAACCTATTGAAAGTGGTAAAAAAGTTTCCAACAACCTTTGCTTGATCATATCATGAACTCATTGGGATAGATCAATGGATATGCCAACACCACATCTATATAGATTCTTCCATTAAGCAAAAAAAGCAATTGTAGCAAAGGTTGAAGCCAAAACTAAAGTAAGAAGAAAAAAGTAGAGAAACTTCTTATGACCAAGTTCATATATCTAGTTGAAAATAACAAATGGATTAGCCCACTTGTGATTATTCCTAAGAAAGGTAAAAAGTGGAGAGTTTGCATAGATTTCAAGTTGTTGAACATGGCAACTTTCAAAGATCATTTTCCATTGCCATTTGTTAACCAAGTGTTGCACACTATAGTAGGACATTGCTATTACAGCTTTCTAGATGATTATAGTGGCTATAACTAGATCTATATTGCACTAAAGGACTATGCCAAAACTTCATTCAGAAGTCCTTGATGGAATTTTTTATACAAAAATATGCCCTTTTTCTTATGTAATGCTCCTACTACTTTCTAATGCTTAGTGCTTAGCATCTTTCAATAGCATATTGGTATTGGGATAGAAGTCTTCATGGATGACTTCTCTACTTATGGGATTACTTTGGAGCAAGGCTTGGACCATCTTGAGCAAGTGCTTCAAAGATGTGTGGAGACTAATCTGAAGCTTAACTAGAAGAAAAACCACTTGATTGTTCAAGAGGACATAGTTTTGGAAAATTGGATTTTAAAGAAAGGGATTGAGGTAAACTCAGAAAAGGTATGGATCATCCAAGGAATCACCCAACAACTTGAAATAGTGAAAGATGTAGGGTCATTCCTTGGTGATGGGATGCGATATCACATGGGTCGTGATATCGCATCCCCCACGATATCGCATCTTCCCCTGCGATATCACGTACGCAATATCATAGCACGTCGTCAAATCTATAAATAAGAGGTGGCTCTCCCTTGTTTCTCCATCTAGATATAGACCCTTAGCAAAAATCTAGCATTTTTACCTCTCGAGAGATAGAATAATTTCAATGTGCCCACAGTAGGAGCTCCAAAGTGAATGGATCTTTATTCGAGCAAATATTGTACTTGAGCACAAGTTTGTGTACGAAAATAAAGACGAACTATTGGATAAACCTTGCAGTGCATGGAGTAGGCTAAATAGGACTTTAATTATTGTTATTTATTGTTCATCATTTAAATGCTTTATTAGTTAATTAAATC
>MNCI01015153.1:226819-264980 GCA_015680685.1 Gnetum montanum
GGAGTTCGACCGGATCGTGCATGTAACATTTGTATTCGTATGGTTGAGTGTAGGGGTACCTCGCCACTCATCATTGGCACCGTTGCTGGGGACTAAGTTGTTTGTGCGCTAAGTAGAACATAGGAAATCATCCACATGGTTGGGAAGCTTAAACAACCCCTTAGGGTTAATTAGAAGAAAGTTTAAACAACAGTCAATAGCACACCGACAAGAGAACAATGTCTTCTTCTTCTCATAAAAGCACTTCACCACCTAGGGATCACACAAGAGACAGTCGATGGTCTAACATATGTAACCTAGATCTGCCAGTTCCTCAAGAGTATTATGTAGTGTATACTCATCATGATGAGTATACACCTGATTTTACCTTTATCCTCCATTAGGATGAACAACTACGTTGGCAAGACTTGTAAGGTAACATAGTGTTACCCCCAGATCGTGCAGTCCCCAACATGCTCCTTCGTGCTCTTGCACAGATAGACATGATGCAGCTATACATTGAATACATTGCAGAAGATTATGACACAAGGGATTACCATCCCACAGTGGTGCAACGTCAACAGGATGCATGGAAGGAGAGTTACCACACATCGTTGAAGGGCAAAGGCCCCCGTAATGCTTCGCCTGTCATAAGAGAAATTAAGGGTGGTGAACCTATCTCAATAGGTTCTCCACAAAATGATGTTCCCCCTCCTAAAGATAGTAAGGAGGTAGGGTATTAGAACTTTTGCACCACAATTCACAACCCTGGTTCTAACTCCCATGAACACCAAGTGTTCAATGAGGGAACACAAACACAAGATAAGGGCAAGCAATCTGATCATCATCACGATCAGGGCCGTAGCCATTGAAGAGAAGGTAAGAAACATCATCATGGCAATGGTTCCCCTTCTTCTTCCCCTTCATCACATCATTCACCCTCTCCTTCCACATCAGGACATAGTCACAAAGAGCACAACGGTGAGGATAAGGATAAGCAAAATGAGAGACCTCGATGAGAGAATCGAGAGCGAGGACGAGGGCATTCTAGAGAGTCAAGGCATAGAAGGAAAAGTAGGGAACCACATAGGCATCATAGACATCATGAGAGAGATGATCATGATGAACCCATACTAGCAACCCGGAATATGTTAGAGATTACGGAGGCTATGAGGATACCTACAAGGCACCAAATAGATAGCTGGATCAAGAGACTAGACATGAATAATATCCCATGGTTTCAAGGGGGATACAATGCTGATCCACAAAACCACTTACAGGCATTCCATGATGCCTGTGCCTTGTAGAATATTGAAAATGAGTGGCAAAAGTTAAAGTTGTTCCCTAGGACACTCATAAAGGAAGCGAAAAGTTGGTACTGGTCTTTAGAGCTAGAAACTATTAGGAGGTGGAGTACAATGCTAGAATTGTTTAACGATAAATACCAAATGTACTCCAGAGTGTC
Organism: Gnetum montanum; assembly: GCA_015680685.1. NCBI lineage: Eukaryota > Viridiplantae > Streptophyta > Gnetopsida > Gnetales > Gnetaceae > Gnetum > Gnetum montanum. The sequence goes on from MNCI01015153.1 coordinate 228,264, forward strand.
CAACTTGCGTAAGAAGATCCAAGGATGGAAGTAGGGTAATCACAAACCCTTGGATGCTGCCATGGGCCAATATTACGCATTGCTACATCGTTGTCCAGGCCATGGTTACGCACAATGAGATCAACTCCGCCACCTCATAGATGGGCTAAGACATGAAACTAGGAGAACCCTTGGGACATATGCCCAAGGGAGATTATCTAAACTTAGATCCCATGAAGTTAATAGATTTTTGGAGCAAGTAGCAAAAGAATAAGGGGAGCTATGGAAAAGAGAAAGCATGGAAGAGTACAACCGCAATCCTTCCCTCCGAAAGAGTGGAGTGAGATTCTGCAAGGAGGAGGATGAGTCGTCACTCAAAGAGTTGGTGAATAGAAAAACCTTGCCGCTTCAAAAATTAACAATGGAAGTGTCGGCTAAGGTAGATGAAATATGGAGCTCCTTAGATAGTAAAATTGAAACTGTCCTAAAAATCGTAGAGGAGTATAAGGAATGAAGTAGTGACCATGATAAGAAAAAGTAGAGAGATTCAGACCATGCACGTAACAAGGGTAAGGGAAAAATGACTATCGCTAATGAGGTTGTGGATTCAGATACAAAAAATAACAGTGGATGTGAGATTTGCCAATATGACCATCCTAAGGAATGTTGCCTAATAATCTCACATCTACAAGAGTCTAAGGTGCATGCACTTAACCCAAGACTTAACAAATGACAAGCACCCCAAAGGTTACCTTATCCCCAAGGTAACCCAAGATAGTTCCACCAACCGTTAACATATTATCCAAGTGGAACTCCACCACAACCTATCGGGCAACACTAGTAGTGGCAGCACCCACAGTCATGGGGGATGCCACTGCCTAGGCAACAATACCCTTACCGACAACTAGACCTGTATGCCTACTACATGCAGTAGCTGGTTTCTCCAAGTGACTCTATGGGTCATGCAACCCCACAATGTCACTACCAAGTTCAAGAGTATTTTAGGACTCCTCCTACAGGAGACGCACCACATGCATACCATCCTTCGAATTCATCCACCACTCATACATCGATAGTTTCACTACCACTCACTCCAACAATGAAGGGGAACTCCCCACTCAACCACAGCAACATAATGCTACAAGAGCTGTAAACCTTCAACTTGCTATTGATTCTAACAACTGTATGAAGAGAAGATCTTTCTTCAGAACCAAAAGCCCAAACAAGCTTTCACAACCACAAGCGATTGAGTCTATGCATGCTCCTCCAACAAATAAGGCTTCAAAGCTCCCTTCAAACCAACAACAGGGCTAAACGGTTATGTTAACACATACCATTACTGACTGGATAAAGGTGGGCCACCTTCCCAGGAAACTCTCTGACCCTGGAAGTCCCTTAATCTACCTCCAAGTCACTGGGAACGAACCACGTAAGACTCTTCTTGACTCAGGTTCCAGAGTCAACTTCATATCATGGGAGATTTTTAAATCTTGGAACCTGCCTCCACTCAAGAAGAGCAATATTCAACTAGAGCTGGCTGACCAGTCCATCACCATTCCCTTAGGATTGGTGGAGGACATCATTGCCACTGTGTGTGGTTGGTCATACCCAGCTAATTTCCTAGTGATATAAGTCAACAGTAACAAAGGGGACTTCCAATTATAATGGGGAGGGCATGGGTCAGCACCATCAACGCATGCATAGGAATCCATGATCTTTCCTTGGAAATATCTAAAAAAAAATGTATGGAAAGATTGAGAAGAAGAAAGTTCCATGCATCACATACAGTGACTCATAGGGTGATGACATGGAGGAATGTTCAGCATCTTTTGCATGCAGCTGGTGTGCCTAAGAAACTCAGATACAAAGGTGCCTATATGTAGCAACCACACAACAAGAGAACACCCAGTGGTTGATAGCTAATCAAGAGAGCAGCCCACCAACATGCATGGAACGAACTGGGGGGACAACTTGCACCCACAACGAAAGCATAGATACATTGGAATATGAGCGTCACCAACTTCCAACCCTTAACCTGAAAACATCAATTGGGAGAAGTTGGACACTTTTAAGAAATTCAAACAAACGCTCATTATTTTGGATCTCTCCCTTTCAATTTAGTCATGGGGGAGATGGCCACCTATGCTGATCATTCGGGGCCCGCAGTTCTTTTTAGTTTTTGTTTTACACATTTTTGTTTTACAAATTCCTTTAACTTTTCTTGTTTTTGTTTCACAACATTGTTCATACTTTTTCTTTTACTTGTGTGTATGTGTGTGTCTTATCCATTTTGTTAAGTTTGTCACCTAATAAGTGCTATTAAATGATGGTATGAACTGTTTTCTATTGGTTGCTAATGTTTGGTTTTTACCTTTAAGTTACAATGTTGATACTAAGGTATGGTTCTTTTGATATAGTAGGCAATGAGTTCACATCATCCATACATCCATAAATCTCTATGGTCTCTCTTGGATTGGAATTGTATAGTCCTTTTCTTCAAAATAATAAGAACTATCAACGAATCGATGACTGGGCATTTCTCAAACTAAGGAAGGACTCAAGGATTGAAAAGGGCATGGCTTCGAGGGAACTTGATGCATTTGTGTTGGCCATTCTCTTGGGTGCTTGGATGTTTTCTTCTTGAGTTCTCTTACCATTTTTACGTTACCCAATTATCGAGAAGCCGAGTAAATAAAAATAATAAGTCTTTGCATGGTGTGGTTCTTACGCAAAAACACAAAAAAAAAACTATGAGAATTCAAAGAACACCCCGTAGACGAAATAATCATTTGGGCTACAAGCACTGGTTATGGAACTAAAATAACATGTTCCCTCTAACTAAGGCCCTTCTCACTCCCTATTCTCTCCTCCTTCATTTCGTCAGAATGGTGGTGGCTTTGAGGGATGCATTCTTGTTACTTCAAGTGGATGGATTGACCAAGTGCATTAATGCAAAGTCACTGGATGTGGTTTGTTTGAGGCCAGACTTGGAATGGGATCTACTAAGTTACATTAATCATTAGAATACACAAGGGGCTGTACACAACCTTGTTCTTGAGACTCCATTCCATTCTCTTCTTTCCATCATTCTTTCTCCATTGATCACCTCATTGCCGGTTGTATCATTAGTATATATTTTGGTTGACGCATTATTTTCTTTTAGGTAAATTCTTGTGGTTAAGACTTTAACTCTTGTTCCAAATGACATTCCCAAAGCCTACGGACTCTTTGAAGTGGGTTTGTTAGGGCATTAAGGGCATGAGCTTGCTTTGGGGAGGACCCACTGGCATTTCTATTTGGTGCACCAGTTAAATTCTTTACCTTAACATTTTTTCAATCCACTCTATTTTGTTCATTTCCATCTTGACATCCATTTCATCGACGTTATAGTTGTCTATTTTTTTCCATCTTTCTTGTTATTTTTCTTTCTCCATTCTATCGCTATTAAAGGTTCGCTCTTAGTCATGGTGGTCCTGATCCAATTTTTTCAATTTTTTTGTTTTTCTCCTAACCCCTACACCTTCGGTAGTCACCACTATTATATCTCTAGATTCGTATTAGCCATACCACAACCCAACCAATAGACCTTTCATCGAAGCAAGGTATTAACTGCATTGTGATTCATTTACCCTTGCTAATATAAAGATTGTTTTGTGTGTGTAGATGGCAATAATGCAACAATGGATTGGATTTGGAGGAAACACTTGGAACAGATCAGTGCTGAAGCAACTATGCAAGTAGCAAGATTGATGGTGCACTTATGGATACACAATGAAAGGTGTAATCTGGCATTGGCAGCAGTAGACTTCTTCTCTCTTCTCTCTTCTCTCTTAGCTACCAAATACGACCTGATGTCAAATGTATAAGGTGTTCACTCTTGTTGTCGTGAACACCAGTTTTGTCATGTTTTGTAATGATGATCCGTTCACATGTCATCCCATTCACCATTAGTTTCATTCAAGTCAATAATCCCATACCTTCCCAATATTTTGTAAGGAACTCGAGGATGAGTTTTTATTCAGTCATGGGGGTATGATGGGACGCGATATCGCATGGGCCACGATATCGCATACATGATATCGCATCCTCCGCGATATCATAGCATGCCACCAAATCTATAAATAAGAGGTGGCTCTCCCTTGTTTCTCCATCTAGATCTAGACCCTTAGCGAAAATCTGGTAGTTTTACCTCTCCAGAGATAGAATAATTTCGATGTGCCTGCAATAGGAGCTCCAACAGATCTTTATTCAAGCAAATATTGTACTTGAGCAGAAGTTTGTGTACGGATATAAAGACGAACTATTGGATAAACCTTGTAGTGCATGGACTAGGCTAAATAGGAATTTAATTATTGTTATATATTGTTCATCGTTTAAATGCTTTATTAGTTAATTAAATCTCTCTCAACCCTTAACTCCTAGTTAAGTGCATTCAGTATGACTGCTTCAAGAACTTGTGTTACGCTTGGTAATCCCAGCAACAAATAGCGTTTGGCAATCCTAGAAGGTTGCATTGGTTCAGGGTGTGAACGGAAAGTGAGAACGGATACTGATGCTAGGTTAATTAAGGCTTAGTTAATTGAAGTTAGTTAATTAGTCTCTTCACCTTTTCCCTCCTAGCATAGGCGATAAAACATAAAAGATATAAAAATCACATACCTTAGACTTACTTAACCATACAACCGTGACAAATACAAGTCTGGGAAGACAACGAACGATTAACCTTAAGTGTTCCATAAGGCGTGTAGGTACTTAGTCTACAGAGTTCGACCAGATCATGCATGGAACACTCATATTCGTATGGTTGAGTGTAGGGGTACCTCGCCACTCATCACTTGGCCATACTGGTTATTACTGATGCTTCATCAAAAAATTCTCAAAAATTGTTGAGCTAGTAAAGAAAGATGCAACCTTTAACTAGACCAAGTAATTTGAGTTAACATTCTAGCAGTTAAAGAAACATCTCATAGAGACTCTAATTCTACATGTTTTAGATTCATCTAGATCCTTTCACATCATGATGGATGCATCCAATTATGCCTTAGGAATCATGCTTACATAATTGGATATTAGAAATGTCCTACATCCTTTGTGCAAGAAGAAGCATTGTGAGAGCATAGTTAAGCTACAAAACCATGAAGAAGGAGCTCATGGCAATGGTGTACACCTTAAAGAAATTTAGGCATTATGTTCTTGGATATCAAATCTTCATGCACATAGACAATAGTGCCATCAGGTTCCTCATGAATAAACCAATAGTAAGTCCCTGTATCATATATTGGCTAGTGATTCTACAGGAATTCAACCTTATGATGGTGGATAGAAAGGAAATTGAGAACATGATCGTTGATCACTTGTCTCAATTGCGATGGGACATCAAGGAGGATGAGGGATTGTTATCTAATTAATTTCCAGATGATCTCTTCTTTGCAAAATGTGCTAAAGTTCAGAGTCCCTTAGGTCTAACTGGTATGATGAATTCCTCTCTTATCTACTCATTAAAGAGACTCCTTAGAAATGGGACAATAGGAATAAACAATAGTTTCTTCACCAAGCCAAGCATTACATGGAGATTAAAGGTAACCTTTACAAGGTTTGAGTCGATGGCTTGGTACGATGGTGTGTGTCCAATGTTGATCAACTATAGATCCTCTAGGACATTCATGAAGATCCTTGTAGGAACCATTACGTAGGAAGGAGGATGACTGTTAAAATCCTTATGGTAGGATACTACTAGCCAATAATCTTGAGGGATATCCATCAATTTTTTCGTTCATGTGAGTGATGCCAAATAGATAAAGGAATAACTATATAAATGAAAAAGGCCTAATAGTGGATCCAACTATTGGAGCCTTTTGACCTTTGGGGCATTGACTTCATGGGATCCACCAACCCCATGTCCAACAGAAAGGCTTATATCATAGTAGTAGTTGACTACTACACTAAATGAGCTAAAGCTATAGCTATCATCAACTATTCATCTCCTACTACAACACGTTTTATTCAACAGAGTGTGGTAAACAGGTTTGGCATGCAAAGGGCACTTATTTTTTATAATGAAACTTACTTCATGGGTGCTATTTTTCAAAAACTAATGTAATACTTAGGGATGGAACATAGCTAATGGTCAAGCCAAAGTTACTAATAGGGAAAGAACCAAGATACTAACATGCACTATTAATAAACATAGGAAAGACTAGAGCACAAGACTTAATGATGCTCTATGGGCTTAATTATCCACCTAGAAACTTTCTATTAGTTATTGTCCCTATGAGTTTGTGTATGGAAAATTGCCAACCCTTCCAATCCAAGCTAAGCTCCGTACAGTTTCAACAACTTGTAAGCTTGACCTTGATCCAAGTTTAGCACAAAAGAAATGCTTAATAACACTAAATGTGCTAAACAAGAACTGATAAGTAGCCCTATCAATAAATAAAGTGTACAAGGCATATGCCAAACAATGTCACGTTGCTTAGATAAGGAGAGTTAAATTCTAACTAGGAGGTAAGGTTCTTTACTAGAACCCCATGCATGTACCACAACATACAAATTTTTAAACACTATGGAAATGACCTTATATCATTCATACAACGTTTTCTTTGAGGGCCATGATAATTTACCATCCTTCAAGCCTATAAAAATAGCTACCAATCAACATACAATAAATAAAGCCTTTCATGGAACCTAGCATAACTGATGACACTAACACCTTAACCAATGGACACGCATGCTCTATTTTTTGATCTCCTCCATTTAACTCAGTTGTAAGGGAGATGTTTATTCATGTTAACATTTTGTGCAAGAAACCCAATTTTACACCTTTTTGTTTTACACTGTTCTTCATATGTTTTCCATTTTTTTGAATATTTTACAATTTCTTTTATATCTTTCAATTTTTTTATATTGTTTGATCTTATGTTCTATTTTGTTTTGTTCGTATGAAATCTTGTGTTTTTGCCATGGCTATTGCTACTACTGGAAGTTAATTAATGCAAAATTTAATGTTATGATTGATCATTAAATGATTAGATTTCATCTTGGGATTATGTCCTCGATTAACGAATTGTTGATATTCTAATGATATTAGGCAGTGAGTCCACAATATCCATCCATTCCATCAAACACTATGAGGCTCTACATTGTGGAAGCATAAGGTCCTTCCATAATTAAAACTTAAAGTAATCAATGATCTTGTTACTTAATAGACTCCAAAAGGACCAAGAAGGAATGGACAAGGATGTGACTTTAAGGAAATTTGTCATGTTTTGTTCCCAATTACTTTCTTGAGTTTTATGATCCTTTTCCATTGTTCTCTCACCACTCCTACTATCAACAATAACAAGAAGCATGTCTTTGCATGGTGTGTGGTCCCCATGAAAAAATAACATGGGAATTCAAAGTAGATGCCTTAGACAAAATAATAGGATACAAGCACTAGTTACAGGGGTTGGAAAGACATGTTAACCATGCCTAAAGGTACCCCCTCTAACTAAGGCACTTACCTTCTTGCTTTTTTATTCTTCTTTTCTTGGAGTAATGGTTGTCCTTTGGGGATTGTCATGAACTCTTGATTATCAAAAGATTAGAACATGACAATGCAAAGTCATTGATGGTGACTCGACTTAGTCTCAACTAAGGATGGGATGGTATCAGATCATCTAAATCATGAATTTCACAAGGACTTCATGTGACTAGGATGAGAATCTCTTATAATTTTCTCTCTCTCTTTCATCATTCTAACCTCATCATCAACCACCACACTACCTCCTATCATGGTCAATTGATGTGTCTATTATGGCATGTGACATAATGCTTCGATGACCTCTCATGTGGATTTGATTTTCAATTTCCAACGACCATTAATCGTTCTTGGTGCCTACATACTCCTTGGAATGAGAGAATGCAAGGGTATTATTGCCATGAGCTTGCTCTAGAGAGTTCCACCTTCATACTCCTTGGTCTTTCTATGTTAAACTTCCTATCCCTTGGTCATTTTCACAATTAATCTCATCACTTTTTATTCTAAGCATCTAGTTTTGCTTTCTTTTGAAATTCTTGAGTCATCCAAATCCAATCTAACTCCTCTCCCAATCAACTTGTAATCCTCTTCCATATTTTTTCCATTGTTCTATATTTTTCTAGCTTCAATTGGGCTCTTGTTTCATCTCAAAGCTCGTTCGAAATACCTCATTTTCAATATGTGAAATATCAGCTCCAATAGCTACATCGATGCATCCCCATTGACGTTGTGGAAAAAAAAAACTATATATAACTATTAAACCCCAAATAAATTTAGTTTTAAAATAAGCATTTTTGTCAAATTCATGCATTTTAATTGATTTTATTTTGTAATACATATTGTTAATTGTTTGGTTAATGTTTAATTAATAATTGTTTTAGTTTATTGTATTCCCAGTTATAGTTGATATAATCATCGTATGATTATGAATAGTTTTTATATAATTATTGTATAATTGTTTGGTTAGTTTTTATTTGGCAACGCCGACATCCTCTGGTTCATCACAGACACTCCAAAATTTCCAACCAAGAAAATTCCACGTGGCAAAATATGTTCAGCTTGAGTGTTACTGTTGAGTCTTTGTGGATACAAAACCAATTGTGGGTTTTGCTGAGTAGAAATAGGGAAGCATAGTCAGTAATAACAGCCAAAAAGCTGCCAGTAGAGTTGTCGGCAATATTGGAAAAAGCTCCTGAAATGTGTGCGCTTTATGGCAAGAAGGAAGACCCAAAGGCCCCTCTCGCGCATAGACCTGGATTGCCTGAAAAGCTCCGCTAGTACTCCAAATTGTTGAAATCCTACGGAATATTGCCGACCAGCTGATTGTCTGAGACATTGAAACTACTGAGCTTCAACACTGTAAGCTCAACTGGTATATGGCCAGAAAGCATATTCCCAGAAAGGTCAAGGCTGTTAAGAACACCAAGTGAACCCAGTGCCTTTGGGATATTCCCTGATTATATGATTATGGAAAAGATCCAGCATTGCAATACTTTTCCATGATATGATCTCTTGAGGCAAGTTGCCCGAGAACTGGTTGTGACCCAGCAAGAGAATTGTTAAATTATTCAAACGTGTGAGCTCAGCTGGTAGCTCACTGCACAGATTGTTGTAGCTGGCCTCTAAGTTGGAGAGATTTGACAGCCACCCTATTACCGCAGGAACATTTCCATTAAAACTGTTGTGCAAGACCTGCAGCTGATCTATAGTTGAAGAGATATTTGTTGGATCTTTTCCATTAAAACTGTTGGCCTTGAAAATTATTGAAACCCAGTAAAAGTTGGCTAATGTAAACTATCGTTGGACAAATTCAGCTATTCTGGATTCTCCAACTCTCCAATGGCCAATGGAAGTGTGCCACTAAGACAATTTTCTGATAGATCCAGTTCCCTTAAACTTGTCATGTTAGAGATTTCAGAAGGAATGGATCCTGTGAGATTATTGTCTTACAAATAAAGACCACCTAATTTCACCAGCTTCATCAATTCTGCAACAATTGTGCCTGTGAATCGGTTCTGCGACTGCAGCATCCCAAACTCAGTGGGAATCACTCTTTCTATGACAACTTTTATACGCCATAGCGCAGTTCTGTAAGGCGTTGATGACGATGTAGTGGATGCACTTCTCAGCTATGTACCCGATGGAGGGACCAGTTACTCTGCAGGTCTCAAGACGGTAGAGGACATGCTTATACGGGGTTGCAGGCATCCCAATCATAACAAGATGAAACCCAGCATCATTTCTTGAGCGAAAATGGCAACAACAATGGAATGAATCCCAGAATTAGCGTGCACACTATCATGTTTGAAAAGGACCCTGCGAAGGCTATTTTGCAGCAAATGGCAGCATCTGGAACTGGAACATTTCAGCTTACTTTGGATGAGGTGCAGATGGCACAGAGTTTTGAAAGTTTGGCCACCAGTTTCAAGCCAACGGTGGCTACTTTGGTTTAATATTGCGGAGTGTCCTGAAGGAGGTGGTTACTGCAAATCATCTCTTTGTTGCTGCCTGCATGAACCCAGTTGTTGATTGTACTCTACATTTAGTGATTCATGGTAGCGTTGGTGGGTTGCATCATGCATGATGTGTGGTGATGGAGGATACACACGCAACGTTGTAATTTTCATGGCAGTGCCACCCGTCTTTCTAGAAGAAATATCGTGACGCAGCTATGGCCATCACTCATCTCTTGGCTGGCGCGCCTCTTCTGCCGCTTCTGTAGACTCCATGTAGACTGCATGCTAAACAAAGATATAAGGATGCCAAACTTGGCAGTTTGCACCAAAAATAATGGATAGGTATAAGATTCTTCAATACCAATCTATTATTAAAATAATTATTTTTTAACAATACATTGTTAAAGATATTCAACTTTGTATTGAATGGGCATTTAGGGAGCACCCACCCAAGGAAAATACCCAGAATCGATATCCAAGCAAACCCCCATCAAGTTGAAATCAATTTCCCTTAAAAGCAAACCCACATCAAGTTGAAATCAATTTCCTTTAAAGAATTGTTAAATGAGAATTCATTAAGCCTTGTGAAAACTATAGACCATTGGAGTCCATTGTCGTGTTGTTGCATTGTGGAAATAGCAAGGCAGAATTGCAGATCACATCAGGTGAAGTCTCCCTTGTAATCCTCATAATCTATGCTTGTATTTATGATTTCAATTTGATTTAATCATTAATTTCCACTCTTGAACTTAAGATTAGTAGGGTGATAATTTATGTTTTTACTTATGAGTGATAGTTATAAGTGTGGGATTTGATTGGATTTGATTTTAATTATTTTATATCTTGATGATCTTTTTGACTTTTGAACCATTCCTCCACGAATATGACTTGCAGGAGGTGAGTCACACAGACGAGGTGATAATTTATGCAATAAAGATAATCATTAAAGTAATCCAGCACCAAATTTTGCATGGCTCATCAATTTGGCATCATTGCCACGAAGGCGAGCAAAGTCAATCTTCATCAAGGGTTTAGTATATTTTATTTTTATTTTTTATATTTATTTTTAAAATTTAAATTGAATATTCAAAAAAGGTATACATTATTTCTATTTCATTTCGTTTTCTTTTGTTTTCTAGTGTTAGAAATGGTCTCCCTTAATTATTTTGCTTGTAAAAAAATTTAAGAATAAGTAAAAAGTATAGTCCCAAGAATCAATCTTCTTAATTCATAAAATTGAGGAAGGTCATAATATAGTTTTAATTAATGTTGTAATTACAAGAATAATTAAATCATTTTGCAAAATTTTAGGATGATGTGCCCATGAATGTTCCAAGGAAGAGTGTGTTTTTTAAATGAAATTAACTAAGCAACAGAAAATTCCAACATGAATACCATAAGTTATTATAAATTTTAATCACATACCATATTATATAAAGTAAAAATACTTAAGGGAAAACCAATACTCTATAACTTTTTCCTTGAAACATGTAGAGGGTAATAGGAAATTCTATTGTTAGCTGGGACTATAAAGAATTTGGTAGCATCATGTGTAGAATGTAAGGGAAAAGGACAACTCCTCCTACTTTGAAATAGGTTAGTTTAAACCCAAAATCCAACTAAGGGTGAGCCTTAAATTAATAAGTGTCTTACACATAATAAACTTCATTATTTTAGAACAATATTCTTTAATTACAATGTTCATAAGTCAAGGTGGCTAAATAGCTCAGTTTAGGATAATGCTTATTAGTGTTTGGTTTCTATTAAATACCTGCTTGGATGAGTCACTAAAGTGGAAAGGGTGTGTTATATTAGACCTAGTTTCTTTGGTGGTAAAGGCATCTATCAATATCAAGTAAGATCAATGCCATGTGAACAACCCTTACAAAATGAATTTGACTCCCACAAGAACCTTATGATTGAAGTTGGTTAGATATTAAAGTTCTTGTGAAAAAAATTAAAAAAAAAAAGAGAAAAGAAATGAAAAAAGAAAGTAAGAAAAAAAACTGATCCCATAAGAACCTTCAAGCATGAGTTGAGACACACTCCCACAAGAACCTTATAGTTGGGGTGATGCTCCAAGCTCACAATTTCTAGCATTCCACAAGGGCCCCCTTTTGAGAGTAGAGTATTTAAGGGTTTGACAACAATTATCAATCCAATAATGATGCCATACCTTAGAACTAGGGTTTAACACTAGTAGTAAAGGAGTGACTCCTCCACAGTGGGTATCTCAATGGACACCTTCACTTCTAATCATTCCTCTTCATTATTTGGTAACTTTTCTTTTGCTTCTTTGTACTACTCAAACTGTTGTTTTCTTTTTTCTTTTGTTTTTACCCCATTGTTAACTTTTTCTATTCCTCTTTTTCATTTTTGTTGTGTTATCTTTCCATTTCTTTTGCATGGTCATCTCTTCTGACTAATGGTACTTTCTTTGCATGGGCTTTCTTTGTGTTTTCCATCATGTCTTCCATAAGCATTAGTGGTCAAGATCCCTAATATGGTGGCCAATGATGGATACTAACACTTGTTCACCCATTGCCTTTGGTATTCTCTTAGTCATCTAGATATATAAAACCCAGAGAAATTCTTGTTTTTGGTATATCCTTTGACCATGTTTTCTTTTTAATAATTTATATGTGCTAATTAACCTAGGTATGTTCCATACCTTAGTTTAATTAGGGGGGAATAACCTATTAATAAAGGATAAGATAGTAGGGTATAACCAACATGGAAGCTAATCCAAGAATAAGTTAGGGAATGAGTTAGATGTAAGTAATGCATCTTGGATCCTTAAATCATAGGAAAGGTTTAGACCTTGAGTTTATAAGATGTTCTTGCACCTAATGAAGCAAACCTTGTGAGGTGATGTTAAGCCCTATTAATCCTAGGTAGAGCCTTCCTAACCAAGTTATATGTGGACTCATATCCAATAATAAGAATTTATTATCAATAGAAAAATAAGCATAAGTACATAATTAGCAAATAAATATTTGGACATTCGGTCAATAGACAAGTTTAATTTTTTTTTTGTTATTTTATGATGTTGGATAATGATTGTTAATGATCTTTTTTTTGTGAAATGCCTATGGAATATTGCTAACTAGCTAATTGTCTAAGACATTGAAACCAATGAGCTTCAACATTGTAAGCTCAACTAGTATATGGTCAGAAAGCATATTCTTGGAAAGTTCAAGGCCATTAAGAACACCAAGTGAACCTAGTGACTTTGGGGTATTCCCTAATTATATGATTGTGGGAAATATCTAGGACTATAAGACTTTCCATGATATGATCTCTTGAGGCAAGTTGCTAGACAATTGGTTGTGATCCAACAAGCAAGTTGTTAAATTATTCAAATGTGCGAGGTCAGCCGGTAGTTAATTGCACAGACTGTTGTAGTTGGCCTCCAAGTTGGAGAGATTTGACAGCCACCCTATTGCTGCAAGAACATTTCCATTAAAACTGGTATGCAAGATCTACAACTGATCTATAGTTCAAGAGATGTTTGTTGGAATTTTTCCTTGAAAATTATTGAAACCCAATAAAAGTTGGCTAATGTAAATTATTGTTGGACAAATTCAACCATTCTAGATTCTCCAACTCTCCAATGGCCAATGGAATTCTACCACTAAGAGAATTTTCTAATATTTCAGTTCCCTTAAACTTGTTATGTTAGAGATTTTAGAAGGAATGGGTCCTGTGAGATTATTGTTGTACAAGTAATGATCACCTAATTTCACCAACTTCATAAATTTTGCAACAATTGTGCCTATCAATTGATTTTGTGACTACAACATCCCAAACTTAGTGGGAATCACTGTTCTTGAGACAAAATTATTATAAGTTTCAACATAGTTCTATAAGGTAGTGATGACGATGTAGTGGATGCACTTCTTAGCTATGTAATTGATACAGGGACCAGTTACTTTGCAGGTCTCAAGATGGCAGAGGATGTGCTTATATGGGGTTGCAGGCATTTCAATCATAACAAGATGAAACCCATCATCATTTCTTGAGCAAAAAAGGCAACAACAATGGGATGAATCTTGTACATTTTGTCAACGGTCTAAGGAAAGCAATCCCCAGAATCAACATGCACACTATCATGTTTGGAAAGGATCATGTGAAGGTTGTTTTGCCACAAATGGCAACATTTAGAAATGGAACATTTTAGCTTACTTTGGATGAGGTGCAGCTAGCACAGAGCTTTGAAAGTTTGGCTACTAGTTTCAAGCCAACAGTGGCTGCTTTAGTTTAATATTACAGAATGTATTAGAAGGATAAGGTTATTGCATATCATCTTTTTGTTGCTCCCCACATGGACCCAGTTGTTGATTGTACTCGACATTTAGTGATTCATGGAAATGTTGGTGGGTTGCATCATGCACCATGTGTGGTGATGGAGGATACACGCATAGCATGGTAATTTTCATGGTAGTGCCATCCATCTTTCTAGAAGAAATATTGTGACGCAACCATGGCCATTACTCATCTCGTAGCCGACATGCCTCTTCTGCTACTTCTATAGACTTCATGCTAAACAAAGATAGCAAGGATGTCAAACTTGGCAATTTGCACAAAAAATAATGGATTGGTATCGGATTCTTTAATACCCATCTATTATTGAAATAATTATTTTTAAACATTGTTAAAGTATAAATAAGACATGCAACTTTATATTGAGCAAGCAACTAGGGAGTACCTAGTGGGCACCCAAGGGATTCAATACCTTAGGGGAATAGTTGGAATTGATACCCAAGCAAAGCCACATCAAGTTGAAATCAATTTTCCTTAAAGAAGTGTTAAGTGAGGATTCATTGAACCTTGTGGTAACTATAGACCATTGGAGTTTATTGTTGGGTTGTTGAGATTGCTACACTATGGCAATAGTAAGGCAGAATTATAGATTAGGTGAAGTCTCTCTTATCCTCATAATCTATGCTTGTATTTATGATTTCAATTTGATTTAATCATTAATTTCCACTCTTGAACTTAATATTAAAAGTTAAGATGATAATTTATGTTTTTACTTATGAATGATAGTCATAAGTGTGGAATTTGATTGGATTTGATTCGAATTATTTTATGTCTTGATGATCTTTTTGACTTTTGAATCATTCCTTCATAGATACAACTTTTGGTTCAATCACATACAAGGTGATAATTAATGCAACAAAGATAATCATGAAAGTAGTCCAACACTAAATTTTTCCTAGCTCATCAATAACTACAACATTTCATTGATTTTGCATCATTTTGTCACAAATGCAAGAGGATTTTTTTTCAAATATTCAGAGCCCAAGCACCTTCCAAGTTCCATAACTCTCAAACTGCTAACCCATTTTACCCTACTTTTCGATCCTCAAGATACTGGAGGAAAGCTCTATGTTGTGGGAGTCATAAGCCTTTGGTTTATTTTAGAAAAGTTTTGAAAATTTTCCTAGCTCCCCAAGGTTTATCTATTAAAATAATATTAAATTACTCATTGCAATTGTGTTAAACCTAACAGACAAAATTTGCTAGCTAATTAATAGAATTATATTAAAATAATATTACCTACCAAGATCACAAAAAAGCCTAAGTACAACCCAATCTAATAAGAAAGGTATTAAAAGAACTAAGTGTTATAAAGTAAAAAGCTAATCTTGGGTTATGTTTATAATCATAGATGACACCAAAAAGAGGATTGCGGGTGGAAGAGCCTTCCTAGCCCACCAAAAAGTGACCAAGAGGAGGAAGGGACTAGCAAAAACAACCACAACAACTCCAAGAACAAGCTATTAAAGCAACCCATGCAATGGAACCTCTTTAGGAGGAGATGAAAGTGGAATTTGTTTGACATATTTCCATAGTGGAAATAAGCTAATCCAGGTAAGATGAATCCCCTAGGCCAAGGCCTAACTTTGAACTTACCCTCATAGAGGCCTACTTGGAGAGATAAGGTCCATGGAGGTTTAGAGTTCCATTCTCCAAGAATTGAGCTTTGGACCCTTGGAGATAACGTTGGAAGAAGTTCACACTCAATTATAGGTCTCCCATGTTGCCCATTCTCTCCACTAGTGGAAAATGATACATGCAGGAGACCTCCCTATTCTAGAACAATTAACAAGGAGATGCATCCTTGAAGATCAAAGACATCACCATCTCCTATTCGATTAAGGTCATTATGGAGGTCCTCAAGTTGCCTAGCATTGGGGCAAAGTTGACAAAGATCTCTATCCCTACGGACCCTAAAGCCAAAAAGGAATGGATCCAGCATTGCTATAAAGTAGACTAAAAGAAGTACAATTCCCTTACAAAGGTAGAGTGTACCTATTTTAAGATTGTAGCATATCACTCGAACCACACGATGAGACCAAGGTAACAACTTTCTCCACCTAGGCATGTATTGGTCTAAGCAAAAAATTTCTTGTCAACCTTGTACAAATCATCTATATGAAGATAGAGAACCACTTCAAGGAGAATGAAAAGGAAAGGAAGCCACTTCCATTTCCATGCCTCATTTGAAAACCATTCAAAAGAGTAGATATAGCATGCTATGCCAATGATGTGGTTATTCATGCTCCTGCTGCATCATGGTAAGAGATGATGAAGGATAAGGTAATAACTAAGCTACAGAAAGAGGAGAGGCCACCATCATCACCACCTATAGGAGAAACTATTCAATAAGCCCTTACAGCTACTAAAATACTCAGAAAGCTTTGTAAGAAGCAACTGTAGCAACAACAAGAATCAGTAGGTGGTGGGGAGTACTCAGTGTATTGTCAAGTCCTAATCCATCTCAAAGAGGTCACCAAGATCATCAGTTAGCCGGATCAAGAAATTATCCTACTATTCTTAGCACAAAGAGACCAAGCACCCATGAGGTTGAATCTAAGTGCCCAAGAGGTTATGGTGTCCATCCTTGAACAAACATTCCCAGAAATCTCAGGGAATGCTACAACTTTCTCAATCTAGTTGGAGGAGGATGAAGGGGTAATCATCTTAGTCATGCAACACAAAGGCCAAGAGAAAATGATGGAAGTTATGGTTGATAGGATAGCTAAAGCCCTAAATGCTCCTACAGTAGCTATACTAGACATTACCACAATGGTAGACATCCAAATATCTACATGAGTAGGGAGTATTCAGTTAAGTGCTACCCAATACAAAGAAGTGTTGAAATAACTAGTGGGAGCTTGGCAACTAGTCCAGAGATCTTTAATCTTTCAAATGAAATCATTATAACCTAATCGCAATTACTTGAGATGAAGGATAAAATACTCATTACCAATGCCTAACTAAAGATAGTCACCACTAAGAATCAACAACTAGCTACTAAGGTTGCAAAGTTATGGGTCCATCTCTCCAACCTTATCATTTTTAAGCCAAAGCTCATAAGGAATGAAGCTTCTCAATAGCTTTAACACACATTGTAAGAGGCTGAAAATGCAAATGAGGTAGTGGTCTTTGATGCATCCTTGTTAGAAGTCATGGGCTTTAACACTGACAAGGACTTGTTGCAAATCCACAAAGAAAACTTGGTCTTGATCAAATGTAATCATCACCTACAAAATGTTGAGTAGCAAAAGGATGAAATGGTTAATTTAATTTGACAATAGTAGGAGTAGCTAGATAAGGTTAACCTTGATTTGATAAGGTTGGTAGTGGAGAACATAAATTTTCTGATGGAGGAAGTTCGTGTGCTTCACCAAAAAATAGCCATTGGCATAGCTACCTGGAAAAATGAGGCCTTGAAAATTGAATGGGTGAAAAACCACTTCATGGATTAAGTCTAGCTTCTTAGGGAAGTTAATGAGAAGAAAATATATCTAGAAAAGGTAAAGATAAATGAGGCTCTCTAGCAACTTCAACTAAAAGGCAACATGTGGTAGCCCATCTTAGATGGACTAAATGCATACAAAAAAGCTAAAATCCATCAAAATGAGTTGCATATTAAGGAGATGATAGAATGCATGGTGCTTGCCAACCTTCACTATGAAAACTTAGCTATGTTGACAATAAGAAGACCAAGAACACAGTTGGAAAAATAGGTGGCCAATTCCTACCTCTTGTACGAGCTAGAATTCAAGCATCACAAAGAAAAAAAATAACATTTGGAGATAGCTGACATAGAGCTTGAAGTTCTTAGAAGAAAATTTAGTGATTAATGATCTATTGTTGAGAAGTTGGCCAGAAGGATGAATGACTACCATGAGCTATAGACATCTTTGGATATCGATTTCATGTGCACAGTGATTGCATACTTTAAGGAATGTACTTTTAATGCACTAGATTTTCTACATGTAATTGCACTTGTTATCACTGTACATGATGCATGGAATATGCTTCTTCTTTAGGTGTTCAAATTTTTTCTCCTTGAAGATTTTCAAGGAGAGGTCCCTGATGCCCATCCATGGATGAACCCTGCTTAACCATGCCCTTCCCATTATGATGAGGAAGTCACCTTTGCAGTTGTCTACCTTGATCACCAAAAAATTGGCAGGATAGGACCATCCACAAACTATAGTCATAATGTCCTCCACTAATCCCAAAGGAAAAATGATTGACTAGTCTACTAATTCCAAAAAAATGTTGCTCTTCTTGAGTGGTGGTAGGTTCTAAGCTTTGTACATGTCATGGAAGATAAGATTGACATTGGAACCATAATCAAGAAGAGCCTTGCATGGTTCATGTCCAACAATATATAAGTAAATAAGAGGACTTCCTAGGTTATATCTTTTTATGGAAAGGTTGCCACCCTTGATCTAATTGAAAACAACATGAGTTAACATTACAATGTGAATCTAAGGTCACATTTGGTTTGAAGGGCTTTCAAATGTGTTTAATGTAGAGGATGAGGGTGTTTAAGATATAGGGTGACTAGCCATATTAGGTTGTGATGGTTTGGAAGGATTTTTGGATTGGAAAAATGGTTGTTTCCTAGATCGATTGTTTAAACCACTTGGCTAGAAATCCAATTGTAAATGTATAGCCCTCATAGCATTTGGTTGCTACAGCTATGAGGGAATTTCACCCTACATGGATAGAGGAGGAGGTAACTGGGTTGAGGGGGAAGGGATGTGTGTAGATAAATGTAGAGGGTGATATGGATATGTGTGCTTCCCTCGAGTATATGGTGAATGAGTTTGATGGTACTCTAGAGGGTAATCGTAATTCTAGAATGAAATGTGGTTTGCAGAGCTTTGTGGAAAAATGGGTTGTTGGACATAGTACCCATATGGATCTAGTTCCTGTAAGGGTCTTGGTGGTGGCATTTCCCATGACTATGATTGGTGCCACTATTGGTATTGCTCATATAGTTGTGGTGGAACTCCACTTGGATAGTACGCTTGTTGTTGCTCATGGAACTACCTTGGATTACCTTGAGGATAAGGTAATCATCTAGGTGCTTGCCTCCTTGCTAGTCATGGATTTAGTGCGTACATCCTAGACTCTTGTAAGTGGGACATCAAAGGGAAACATCCCTTAGGATGGTTATATTGAAAAATGTCACATCCAACATCATCATCAAAGTTTGTCTCCACAACTTCTTCTACTACAGCAGCTTTGCCCTTACCTCTTTGGTAGGCACGTTCATCTTCTTTTTTCCTTCTGTGATTATGATCACTATTCTGCTCTTTAGATTCTTTAGTAATATTCATAGCGGTTTGGAATTTTTTATCCAAATAGTCCCATAGTTTATCAACCTTTGTTAAAATGTGAAAAATAGATTTTTGGATGGGCAAGGTCTTCCTGTTTACCACCTCATCAAGTGATGACTCCTCCTCATCATAGAATCGAATCTTCCTTTTCCTAATGGAAGGGCTCCTATTATATTCTTCTGCACTTTTCCTTTTCTACAACTCACCTTCTTCTTTTGCTACCTACTCTATCAACGTTCGGATCTGATGAGCTCTTAGTTTAGACAACCTCTCTTAGTCATTGTAGCGATCGAAAACATCGATGGCTAGAACACCAAGGGATTGATGGGTGCATAGCCTAATCCTAAGTCTATGTGAGGGCTTGCTAGAGATGGAGACGGGGCACCCTAAGTGGCCTTGTTGATCAAACAAGGACTTTACTGGATGGAATTAGGGTGCAGCATGGTTAGCTGCGATGTTGATGAGAAATGGTGCTAAGTGTTTAAGTGATGTTTGCAGTGTTAATAGTGTTGATAGTGTCAGTGGTGCTGACAATGTCAATGCATAGTCATGGGTGCTCGAGGTGGATGAGAGTAGTTAAGGCTTTTGGTGAAAATAAGGATGTCAACATGCAGAGATTGCTACCCAAGTTTAGTTGTAACATGACTATGCGTTAAAAGTAGCGAAAATACAAAGAAAGTGTGAAAAATGCAAGAGAGAAATGAAAAACTACCCCTAATGTGGTTGAGTGTAGTTAACACCAAAATGGGTTAGAATGTACATGGGGTACAATAAGCATAGTAAAGAGTGTATTCACAATCTCAGGGGTGTCTAGCCATGAAGATTGGTGTTTGCCGAGGTATCTACATCTATCGGGTTAGCCGCCATAGTGTACCATGGGTTGTGGTGTACCATAGTATACCAGTGGAGCTATGTTCATTTACAACTTTGCCAAATTCTAACCCAAAAATTTATTTACCTTTAATTTGCTTAAATGCCAACCCTAAAAAATGCCAATCCTGAAAACATGGAGGACTGGGGTATTTATAGCATTAGGGTTAGCACGAAATGCGGCATGGTTACTGCATGGTAGAGGGGATGGTTGGGACTACACTTTCATCCAACTATGCTCTCCACTGAGGGTAGTGGGGTTGAGTGTAGTTACAATTTTGGGCAAGAGGGGATGCAAGAGAGAGAAAAATTCTACTAACTATGTTCACCAAGGACAACTTGACTATGTTGGTGTGCCATTGCTATGCCAAGGAGGTCATCGGACATTGTTCTGGCTAACTACACTTAACTATGCTCTAGACTAGGGGAAAGCATAGTCACACACTTAGAAAAAAATTTGCAAAAAATGACTATGTGCTGACTCTGCTCTCCCTGGGAGGCTGACTATGCTCCTGATTGGGGATGAGCGTAGTCCCGACATTTGTCAAAACTTGCAAAAAGTGGCTTCTAGTTGACCATGCTTGACTATGCTCTAGACAAGTGGAGAGCATAGTCTCAACACTTAGAAAAAATCTACCAAAAATTGGGCCTTCATGTTGACTATGGTCTAGTGTAGTGGAGAGTGTACTCTTAACACTTAGAAAATTTTGTGAAAACTAAGCCTTCATGTTGACTACGCTCTCCACGAGAGGCCAACTAAGCTCTAGGGTAGTAAAGAGTGTAGTCCTAACACTTAGAAAAATTTGTAGAAAGTGGTCTTGTGTTGACACTTAGACAAATTTGTAGTTGGGACACTATAGTCCAAATTTGGTGGTGTTTCATTGGTCTTTCTTTGTTGATTTCTAGAGGAGTGGCCTAAGAGATGTTGACAAAGAATAACAAAACACCATAGCAAGCTTAGCACTAGCATCACTCTTTGGTACTTGATCAGATGTCGTTGCATAATGCTCAAGAGTGTTGTGGATAGCAATATGCTGGGAGTAAAAGGTATAGGTGATGTCCTAGGAATAAGAGGGGAGATGAGATGCAAATAGGATGTTATGATGTAGAAACATCATAGTTAACAATGACCATGGCACCAGAGTGACTTACCTCTAGAAACATTGACCTCTCGTTAGAGTGCTTATGAGAGAGTCAGTGTGGATTTAAGGCTAGACTAGTTGCAAAATTATAGCATTGTTGATTTGCTTGGGAACATACTGTGTCCCTTTTGCTTTTTCTTTCTTGCTTTATTTTTGCTTTTTTGCTTTTTTGCTGCAGGGAAAACCTTCTTTGGATTCTACAAATTGCTAAATGAAAATTACGAAGTGCTTTCCATCAAGTGGATTGCATTCCACAAGATGGGGTTTGCTTTGATGCCTGCAAGATTGTGTTGCATCTATAGGATAGGTGTTTTCTCCCTGGGATGAATTATGTTACATTTTCCTTAACTTTGACTAGCCAACAGAGGCTTCCCACGAGATGACTTATGTTACATCCACCTTGGGCTCTATGATTTGACTTGAAGAGGATGCCATGTGGTCACAACTTGTGAGCATCAAGGGATTGCAATCTTGGCTATGCAAGGAATGAGAGAGTATTGGAATGTGGGAGTAGATGTGGGTAGGCTATAATGGGATAGGAGGGAATGTGCACTCTTGAGAGGCTTAGCTAGTCCAATCATGCATGTCTGAGTGCTATGAGAACTTGCTGCTGCGATGAGATGCATCTCTGCATGATGACCTGAGAATTCATTCTGCAAACACAACTGAGAGAAGATAAGAAAACCACACAAGATAAAATAAATTCCAACAAACTGCAAGGGGTGATGATGCTACAAATTCTCCAAAGGCTACACTCATTGCAAGTGCTCATAAAAGGCTAGTAAAATGTAGGGTGGCCAAGATGTTGTGTTGGTGCTCCAAAGGCTATACCAATGGCAGGTGCTCCATTCTGGGACTACAGTATGCCAACCCACATGGTGTAGAAGGGTAAAAAGGGTTATTCTCACTTGCTCACTTGTAAGAGGATGGAAGGAATTATTAACGGCTAATTACAAACCTAGTTTAAGGTCTTGGTAAATCATGGCTTTACTAGTTTAAGGTCCTAGTAGACCATGAACCCAATTTAAGGTTCTGGTAGACTATGCTATGCTAATTTATAGTCCTACTATACTACTATGCACTATTTTAATGTTATAGTGGATGGATGCAGTGCTAGTTTAGCATCATAGCGGATGTGCTACTATGCCAATTTAACATCATGACCCAAGGACAAGCAGTGACAGTTTTAGCCTCATGGCAGATGAGCTATGCTAGTTTATAGTCATAGTAGATTGTTGTGCCAATTTTAGCATTGTGGTGGATGGATGTTGTAGTAGTTTATAGTCATAGTAGATTGCTATGCTAGTTTTTGCATTCTGGTGGATGTGCTATGCTATTTTATAGTCATAGTAGAATACTATGCTAGTTTTAATGTCATCGTGGATGTGCTATGCTAGTTTATAATCATAGTAGACTAATGTGCTAGTTTTAGCATCATGGCAGATAAGTGTGTACCTTACTTCAGTGATGTGCGATGTTGCATGCAGTGTATGATGATTTCATTGCATTTGCTATAGGCATGTGAGTTTGGGCCATTGTGAGCCATAGCAAGTCTATTGTTAGTTTGGAGCCTTGATGGACCCCATGCTAGTTTTTGGCCATTTCAAGCCATAATGATAGTTTTAGGCCATCACAATAGTTTAAGGCCATTCTAAGCCTTACATGCTATAGTTTAAGGGCATTTCGGGCCTTTGTGATTACTAGTTTAAGGCCATTTCAGGCCACGTGTGTTGCTAGTTTAAGGCCATTCTAGGTCACAGAGACAAAATTAAAAGTGATAGTTTTAGGTCGTTCTAGGCTACAACAATAGTTTAAGTCCATTGCGGGCCCAATGGTATTTTAAGGCCATTATGGGCCTAATATCACCAATTTAAGGCCATAGCAGACCAAGTGTTTCTAGTTTAAGGCGTTGGTGGACCGAGTGTTGCTAATTTAAGGCCTTGGCGCACCATAGTGATAGTTTAAGGTCATTCTAGGAATTATTGGTAGTTTAAGGTCATTCTGAGCCTAGTATGTTAAAAGCAATAGTTTAAGGTCATTCTGGACCCTTACATTGCCAATATAAGGCCATAGCAAGCCGAGTGTTGCCAGTTCAAGGTGTTGGTAGGATGCAGTGATAATTTAAGGCCATTCCAAGCCCCACTGCTTATTCAGGTGTGTGACCCTCATGCATTGCATTCTTATCCTTTGTTATGGACATGTCATCAGGAATCTCCACTTCTAACCCTTGCTCCATGTCGAGGTTGTTGATGGCTAGACGAGTTGCATTATCACTATGGATGATAACTTCACCACCTTCATACAGAAGGTGGATTTCTTAGTGGATCAGAGAGGAGAAAACCCATAGCTGGGCCAGCCAAGGCCTATGCAAGATTAGGTTAAAGCCTAGCATTTCCTCTATGATGATGAATTCCCATGCTATGAAAGCTATGGTTACCATGTCCCCGATAGTGATGCATGATCCATTAAAGGATTTCAAGCACATGGTTTTTGTTGGCTTGATTTGGTCCATGAGGCCTAGCTTATCGATGATGGTATATGGTATTACATTTGTTGCCACTCCATTGTCAACGTGCATCCTACAAATCTTGCATTTCCCAATGCATATGGTGATAAACATTAGAGCTATTATGACCTCCCCTCGCTCGAGGTTGACTTTGACCACCTCGTCATGAAATGCTAGGGATGTTGCACCTAATTCCTATGGTGTAGAGGGAAACATCATTGCATGGATGGATTTCTCATCTATAAGGATGTCATATATAATAGGAATGAAGGTCAAAATCTGCACCAATGCTTCTTGATGGGCAGATGAGGTCATGACTAGGTCATATAGGCTCAACATTGTGTTTTTCTACTTGAGCACTTGTTTAACCTAGGCCAGTGCATCTATGAAACCTTTGCCATTGGTTATTTTGTTGGTCTTGACCTTGTCCATGTAGCCTAAAAGATAGATCTCTCATGAAGGGGACTTGGGCTTGGTTTTCTTGGCCTATTTTGGGGCCTTAGTGCTCAGTTGTGGTTTGCTGGTTGTGGCCTTTTCAGTTACTTCGGCCATAAGGATTGTAGAGATAGGGATCAGCTTTTGTGGATTAGGCACTCTTTGGTCTTGTTGTTGCCTAGCTATTTCATCTGCGAGGCATTCATTAGGCCTCTTGCACTTAGTGGGTCTACCCATGTTGCCTATGGGGTTGGCACTTGGATGAGAAGGGGCCAATGTGTTGCACATTACTGAACTTTAGGTAGGTGAGGAGCTAGCATGTTATGACATCTTAATGACAAATGGTGGTTGAGTAGTTATTGTTGTAACATGCTATGAGATCCTAACTATGAAGGGTGTTGTGGGTGCCTAAGGTGGTGCTCTAACAACAAAGGAGGGCCTTGAACTTGTGAAGGTCAAGGAGACCCTTGCACTACTAGAAGGAACTTAGATCACAAAAGGCTGCTACACTGGTTCTGACTTGCCACCCATGCTAATGGTGTTTATGATGTAGCCAACATCATCCACATTGAGAGGGTTATTGGACACCCTTATGGATTGGTTTTAGGGCCTAACCAAGTTTGCTGTGTTAAGCACTAGTTCATCCCTATCTATCACCCTTTACAGATCATCTTGCAAAGCTTGACGAAAGTTCGTGCTATGACTAGACAACTAGTGCTAATGATAGAAGTGGTCTTGCCTAAATTGCTATGGGACTAGGGGCTTATTTGATGCTACTAAGATGGGATTCCTTAGCAGCTTGAGGTACCTATCATGCCTTTTGCAAGCATCTTCAAACACTTGCTTATGTTGGATGTGCCCAACTTTCAACAATTGATCTAGAAGCTTTGAGGGTTTCAGTGGAAATGGGGTATACTTTGAGCAATTCTTGCACTCAAAGTTAGACCTTTGGCCAACTTGTGTCATGGCCACTATAGATGTAAGCGAGTGGGTTACCTAGGTGTCAAAGTTGGCAGCTTTGTGAGCCAGGGATTTAGGCTACCTAGCCATTGCCCCCCAATTGGTTTCTTTAGCATGTGTGGCTACCATTACCACTATTGCATTCTGCTTTCTTGCATGCTAGTTTTTGTAGGCCACATAGGCTAGGTCCTTACTAGCTTTAGCTGCATCTTGTATGATTTTAGTCTAGCCAAAGGACTAGATTAGGGATTGTGGGTCCAAGTAGTATAGTTTTAACTTGATGAAGTTAACAGTATAGTTTTAACTTGATGAAGTTGTTAACTGCACCTTTGAAGATAGCCAAAAGGTGCTCCAACATTGGATAAATTTTTGCATGGACTCTAGATGGCCCTACTTGATCTACATGAGCTGGTCTAGGATTGTTTTAGGCTTTAAGTTGTAGTTGAAGTGCATCAAAAACTAGCTCAAAGGATCCTCCAAAGAGGAGATAGAGCTGTGGGGTAATGCACGATACTAGTCTAGTGCCTTACCAGTAAGTGACATGGCAAAGACATGTATGATGACATGTGATCATGCTTGTAGTAGTAGGAACTCAAACCTGAACATCACCAAATGTGTGTTGGGGTCCCCTTTACCATTGTACTTGGTAAATTGAGGCAGCGAGAGCCTAGTTGGCAGAGTTAGGGGTGGAACTACATGACTTATAGGATCTTCCTGGTAGAAGTCCACCACCTTGATGGCTTCGGAGGGAGTAGCTTTGAGTTGCTTCACCTCCTCCATTAAAATTTGGATTAGCTAGAACGCTTGATCCAAGTTTTGAGATGCACCAGCCAATTGCATTAGTTGTGCTATTTGCTATGTTGTTTGTACAGCCTAAGGTTGGATTGTCAATTGTAGAGCCATGTGATGTGGTTGATGCATTGGCTATGCTATGGGCATAGTGATTGGGGCAAGCCATGCATGCATGGGTTGGATTAACATCAAGGGCATCGATGAAATAGGTAAGATGTAGGATGCTTGAGTCATTTGGGGATGGGAGACATGCATTGTGTGAACATAAAGTTTAACAAGCATGATTGCTACTAGTAGAGATGATTGGGTAGGTTGTGACAATGACACAAAGAGCAAGTTAAATGGAGCTATTCCATCATATTACATGTATTGCATTTGCTGTGTTGCCACTACAGGCATCAACCTAAGCCTAAAGGAGCAAGAAGGTGATGCTGATGTCATAACCATCTTAGGGAGGATGGGTGAACTAAGCCGAGGGTGGGGTGAACTGGGGAGTGTTTATTGGAAGATGATGTGGAAGGGGCTCTCATGTTTGGAGAGAGCTTCTAACTTGTCTTCTTCCTCCTATAGGGCTTCCTCATAGTTAGTTCCCACTTTGCACTTATTTACTTGGATGAGCTAGGTAAGTATCCAATGATGGAATTCCATGAGTAGGATGATGTCGAACGAGGAAGGAATATACGCTCATCCATCTCAATGGATAAGCTTGAAGCCTCATTTGGCTTCCATGTCAAGGTAATCCATGGGTAACCCTACTTGGATCTTTACACATATGAAGTTATATTGTTTGTTGTTGAGCATGGCATACTCTTGTTGGATAGTAAAGGTGTCAAGTGTGTTTGACACTAATGTCGAAGGTTGATCTAGATTCATGTATGTAGATTAATTTGCAAGTTGCAAAAAAATGGCTAACTTTGCTGATTGTGAAAAATAGCTAACTTTGGCAATTGTGAAAAATGACTAACTCTGGTGACTATGCTCTCTATGCTAAAAGCCAACTACGCTTTCTATTGAGCATCCAAAATTTAGCTAACTATGGGAACTATGATCTCTATGCTAAGCGCTAACTATGCTATGTATAAACTACACCCTCTATGCTGAAAGAACAAAGACTTAGAAAAAACAGTGGAGAGGAGTGCAATTTGGGTTTCTATGCAGGGTCCCAAGGGGACTGACTACAGGATCCAATCTACACCAATGGGTTGATAGACAACTACAATGCAGAGAGCATGTAAGATAACCACAATGAAGTCTAAAAAAGTGGTTCAGCCCTCCCTCTAGCATCAGAAACTATAGCGATCAGAAACATCGATGATTGGAACATTAAGGGGTTGACAAGCGCACAACCTAACCCTAAGTTCATGTGAGGGCCTACTAAAGGTAGAGATGGGGCATCCTAAATGGTCTTTTCGATCAAACAAGGACTTTACCAGATGGAACTGGGATGCAACATTGTTAGCTACGATGCTAATGTGAAATGGAGCTAAGTGTTGAAGCGATGTTTGTGGTGTTAACAATGTTGATGGTGTTAGTGGTGCCAACAGTGTCAATGGTGTTGAGTGTAGTCACGAGTGCCCAAGGGGGGTGAGCGTAATCAAGGTTTTCAATGAAAATAAGGGTGTTGACATGTGGAGACTACCACCTAAGTGTATTTGTAACATGACTATGCATTAAAAGTAGCAAAAATGCAAAGAAAGTACGAAAAATGCAAGAGAGAAATGGAACACCGCCCTAAATGGGGTTGAGCATAGTTAATACCAAAAGGGATTAGAAGGTACATGGGGTACAATAGGCATAGTGGAGAGCATAGTCATAGTCTTGGAGGTGTCTAGCATGAAGATTGGGGCTCGTCGAGGTGTTTACAAGTTGGTCATCATGATGTACTGTGGGCTGTGGTATTTTGCTAGGCTGTAGTGGGGCTATAGTGGAGCTACGATCATCTGCAACTTCACCAAATGCTAACCCAAAAATTTTTTTACCTTTCTTTTGCTAAAATGTTAACCCTAAAATATGCCAACCCAAAAAATGTAGAGGGTTGGGGTATTTATAGGGTTAGGATTAGCACAAAATGTGACATGGTCACCACATGGTAGAGGGGATAGTTGGGATTACACTTTCCACTAAGGCTAGTGGGGTCAAGCATAGTTACAATTTTGGACAAGAGGGAATGTAAGAGAGAGAAAGATTCTGCTAACCACATTCACCAGGGATGAGTTAACTGCATTAGTGTGTCGTTGTTGTGTTGTGGAGGTCGCTGAAGGCTATTTTGGCTGACTACACTTGACTACGCTTTGGATTGGTGGATAGCATAGTCTCAACACCTAGAAAAAATCTATCAAAAACTAGGCCTTCATGCTAACTATGCTTAACTATGCTCTAGGGTAGTGAAGAGTGTAGTCTCAACACTTAGAAACTTTTGCAAAAACTAGGCCTTCATGTTCACTACGCTCTCTACGAGAGGTTGACTATGCTCTAGGGCAATGGAGAGCATCGTCCTAGCACTTATTAAAATTTGTAGAAAGTGGCCTTGTGCTGACACTTAGACAAATTTGTAGTTGGAACACTGTTGTCCAAATTTGGTGGTGTTTTAGGCATAAACCCCAAGAGTTCTTTTGGTTTCTACTCTAAGCCCATCTATGATGTGGCAAAGTTGTTTCCTCTAAGAATAACCATGGCTAGGGCATTGATGTAAGAGAGAATAATATCTACCCATGGTAGCATCTAAGGGTTCATGTGTTTCCTATTTCCAACTTTGGATTTTCCTTCTCAAATTCAACACTCTAAAGTACATTTGGTATTTATCATTAAATAGTTCCAGCATAGTACTCCATGTATGAATGGATTCTAGCTCCAAGAACCAGCACCAGCTTTTGGCTTCCTTGATAAGTATTCTAGGGAATAGCTTGAGTTTCTGCTAATCATTTTCAATAATCTACAAGGCACAGGCATCATGAAAGGCTTGTAAATGTGTGTGTGGATCAGAGTTATATCCCTCCTTAAATTTTGGGATATTGTTCATGTCTAAGGACTTGATCTGACTACTTTCACATGCCTAGTTGGGATCTTGACTACCTCTGCAATGTTAAGCATGCTTTGAGTTGCCAACAAAGGTTCATCATTATCATTATTTCATTGTCACCAATGATGTCCGTTGTTACGTCTTTGATTATTGTGGGCATGGTGATCAATATTACTGTCCTGCTACTTTCCTTCATGACGTTTATTCCTTCTATGAAAATTTTTAGAACTAGAAGAGGAAGAAAAAGAAGATGCAGATGAAGATGGTGAAGAGAAAGGAGGACTACCACTAGCATGGTGTCTACCAACTTCCCTTTGGTTGTCATGGCCACATTAGTTAGTTTCTTATTATCTTGATGCTTTTTCGAGCCCCTACCTTGACTACGATCTTTTCCTGAACCTCGAGTGTTGATGGTCAACCTTAGATTCAGAGTCACACCCCCATCTTTAGTAACAAGGGATGAAGAATTTTCACGTTGAGAGCCCCTTGAGGAAGGGTCCTCATTGTTGTCTTGGTTCAGTAGGAACAAGGGATTGGTGAATCGTTTCCCCTTCAGAACATCATGGTTCCTCTCTTGGTGTCGATCTCACTTGCATTGTGTTTCAGTGAAATGATAGTCCTGGTAGTCGTAGTCATGCAAAACATACTCCTGTTGAAAATCATGAATTCCTAACTTCTTAAGAGTTTAAAGAAACATCATGGGCACAAATCGATTGGGAGGCATTACAATGTTACCTTCCATGTCACACCATCATAGTTGTTCATCCTAATGTAGGATGAAGGTGAAATTAGGTACATACTCATCTGGATGAGTATATACCACTTTGCACTCTTGTGGAACTAATGGTTTAGCATCATCATGCCTGTGAGAAGAAGACATTTTGCAAAAAAATAAAATATCAATGTGCTTTTGTAATTATAAACTATGAGAATGATGTTGACCTTGGGGTTCATCCAATGATATTACTAATGTTCACTAATCTTAGATAGTGCATGTTTCAATAGAAAGAGTCCTAGGCAACAGTGCCAATGATGAGCAGCAAGGTACCCCTATGCCCAACCATACGAATCACAAAGCATTCACACATGATCCAGTTGAATTCTATGGACTCTATAGTTTTCAATGCACTAGTTCTTTATGAAGTAAACTGGATGTTGAGGATGTTCATTGTCTTCCCAACTACAGTTTTGAAGCTCAAGGGTATGGTTTAAATGTAATTGAGGCACATGATTTTTGTCATTTTGTGTTTTTATTCCTTAGTACTTAAAGAGAGTGATGAAGTAATTTAATAACTAATTTAATTTAACTAACTAGATAATCTTTAACTAGTCCTAACATAAGCATTTGGTCCCACTATTCATACATTGCATAAACCCATGTATTCACTACTAGGTTAACAAGCAATAACGCTACTGGGATTACCAAGCAAATACCTATTTACAATTAAAGCAGTTGTACTTATGTGTTTAATTTATTTAGCTTAATTAATTAACTAATTTCTCGAAGTCTAATTTAGCTTATTTTAGGTTAATTAATGAAAATTAATGAAAATAATAAATGCATAAATAAATCATTAGTCTATTCTAAGTGCTACAAGGTTTGATCAAAAGGCTCATCTTTATTATCATACACACTGGTGTGGTTCAGGTACAATAGTGCTACAATAAAAATCTATACACTTTCTAACTCCTTATGTGGACACTCAAAGAAATTTTCTAACTTTCAAATGGAAAAATTGTAACAGCTCTACTACTACTATGACTTGATGATGCTATAAACATGGATATGAGCTTGTATTTATAATTTTTATTATAGGGTTGCATCAACAGGGCCCCATAGACATAGCAAATGCTACATCAAAGTAGCCCCATTGATGGGGCAACACCACGTAAATGGGGCCCTATCGATGGGGGCCTATCAATGTGGCTGCATTTATGGGTGTCTATCGACATGAAACTTTGATGCTCATCATACCACCATGACTAAATGAAAACTCATCCTTGAGTTCTTTTACAAAATTGGAAAGGTATGGGATTATTGAGTGTCTTAAAAAAAAAATTGACTTGACAAAACTGAGTGCTAAGTATATAAATCAACACATTACAAAAATTGTGGTGTTCATGACACAAAATTAAACACCATGACATAATGTCTCAAAATTGGATAGCACATCCTCTAATGGCATGAAGGAAATGAAGAAGATTAGATAGTCCTAGGTGGTGAAGGCTCCTGAGGTTTTAAAGGACCTTCACTAGCTTTGGGCATGTGCGGTAGCTGAGGTAGCTATGGCTATCCTATTGCAACTAAAACCTTCAATGGAAGGCAAAAGGAATCTATTAATGTCTTCTTATTTTTCTCCTTACCTTAGGGATTATTCATAGTTCATGCGGCATCGCAAATGTGGGCTGGAATGGGAATATTCTATGGACAGGGCATTACTGAGAACATCTCCTTTATGTTGACAAACCAAGTAATGAACTATTTACATTCAACATTAAACACCTTGATTGTGTTCTATAGTTCCTAGTAGTCATTCATCCTTCTAGCTCAATTCTCAAAACTAGGTCTTTGATTAGTGTATTTACCCTTAAGGACTTCAAGTTTAGCGTTTGCCACCACAACCTCTTGCTTGGTGTCTTTATGGTGCTTAAACTCATCCTTGTACAATAAGTACGAGTTAGCCACCTATTTTTCTAATTCTGACCATGGTCGTCTAGTAGTTAACATGGCCAAATTTACATATTAGAGATTGGCGAGCTCCATATATTTGGTCATCTCCTTAATTTGCAACTCCTCCATGTAGATTTTCACCTTGTTGTAGGCATCTATCCCATCAACGATGGGTTGCCACAATTCTCTTCCTTTCTAGAGTTGTTGAAGGGCTTCATTCACTTTCACCTTCACAACCTAGATGTGTTTTTCATTTACTTCATTTTGTAGACTAACCTACTCTTTATAATGATCTTTGACTCTCTCAAATTTGAAATCCTTCAATTTCTAGGTAGCTACTTTGATCACAATTTTCCTGCAATGAGCACAGACCTCCTTCATGGAGAGGTTTTTGTTTTCTGCTATCAATCTCTTCAGTTCTATGTTTTCTTTGGCTATTTTCTCCTATTTTTGATGGATGAAGTTGGTTAATTATTTTTTATGCTCATCAACATTCCACATGTGATGGTTCTCTATAGTTAATTACACTTTTTCCTGGTGGGTCTAATCTAAGGCCTTCTAAATTTTATGTTGTGTGACCTTGCCAAGGATCGATAGAACACCATTATTTCCATTGCATCCTCAACCTATTTTAGCCTAGTGTGAAGCTATTTAATAGCTTCATCTCTAGTCAATGACAGCTTGAGAAATGTAGGGTTAGTAATTTGGGCATTTAATTCAGCAACTTCAACAGCCAAGCATTTGTTCAGCTCCTTGGCTATTTTGAGTTATCCCTCCAAGATGACGTTCTTTCCCCTTACCTCTAGTAGGTCCAACTAGGTTGAAGTTATGTTGTCTAGAAGATCAAAGATATCCAGAAGTGGTTGCCCAGTTTCCACCAGTTGGTCCAGCAATTTTTCATGTTGTGCTACATTTATTTTTTCTCTTGTGATTCTTGCAAATATCTACACATCCTTGAGTGTAGTGACATTTGGTACAGATGCAGCAAGTGCTTTGAGCATTTTGACAATTCGATCAACAACCACCTTTGTTACTATCTTCTGCCCTTGGTGCTAGATCACCAATACTATTACCCCCTCACCTTCCTCCAAGTGCATCAAGAAGGTTGTGATGTTCTCAAAGATTTCTGGGAGTGACTATTGTTCTGCAAGAGATATTGTGACCTCTTTAGTGCTAGGATTTGACCTTGTAAGCAACTGTGTTCTTTAGAAGGAGATAATAGATCCTCCTCCATCCATTAGGCTAATTGTTTAGGCCACCTCATTTAGGTGACTTATTACTAATCTATACATAGATGGGTCCTTGCTACTTGTGTCTACTCATTGCTCTTATTCATTCAAGAGCCATTCTCGATATTTGTGCAACCATTGGGCTATTGCAGTGATGTCTAGCATAGTGGCAAGTGGAGGTGGTGGTTGCTGATCCTCTTCTTGAATAGTTATTTTAGGCATCTTGTCTTTCATCTCTGCCTAATTAAAGCATGCCTAACAGCATTGTTGGTATAATGGACTATTCCTCCCCTTTGACAAAGATTTCTGATGAGACATGGAAAGGAGAGTGCCTTCCTTCCACATTCATTTTTTTTAAACTACTTCTCTGTCTCTATATAGATTAGCTGTTGAAGGTTGATAGGGAAACCCCCACTTAGAGCAGCACATTCTCAGGTAGAAAAGGTAGTGATTTTGCTTGGCCTCACCATAGGATTGAGGTGGAAGGCTGCAATCGTATAGTGAATTCTTTCTGCCTGTGTGAGTGCACCATACTCCTTGCAGTTGATGCCATAGCACTATCGCACCCATTCTTTCTTGATGCTAGGATCTTCCTGCATTGGGATCTCAATAAGACTTGTCCCTATTTTTGGCAACTTAAGCACTTCAGCAATAGCCTACACTAAGTCAGACACTGAGATGTCCTTGATTTTGACCATTGAATTGGCCTACCAATTATTCCAAAATAGGAATATCTCTTCCATGTACCACTTTTTGATGGATGTGATGATTGGCCATATGGAAGAGGCATTTAGTTGGACTTGCACTTCTTTTGGTGCTTGCTCTAGGAAAGGGCCAAAGTTTAACTCTCGAAGCACTATTTTCTAAACCTCTTTTGATTTGATCTAATTCAAGCAAGATTCTGTTAAGGTCACCTTAAGGTTTGCTTATAGAGTTGGTGCATCATCCTAGTGGGAGTGTTCTATGGCTACTACTAGATCTAGAATTTATCGAATAGATTCCACCTTAGCCTCTTCCCTAATAGGACCTATGGCATAAGTTGCAAGTGGTTCTTCTTAGACCTATTCCTAGCCCCTTCTCATTCTAAGTTGTTTCTTCCTTGGTTGAGACAATCCTGCTTCTTGCGTGTGCTTTCCTTTTGGTGTCATCTGCAATTATAACACATCCATAGGTTAATAGATACAATTTATAACTTTAAAGTTTTAAATACCTTCTCTTGTTAGTTAGTTATACTTTGGCTAAATTTGAACCATGGCAAATTGATTATTTTATTAATTATTTATTGTAAATGTCACCAGAGCTTGTTGGAAAGGTTTAACTCTTGTAATTTGGTACTTAATAGTAGATTTCTAAGTTAAAACTTTGTGGAAGTTAGAAAAATGGTAAAAAAAAATTTGTAAAACAAAATGGCACATTTGTGGCCCCCATGACAAGGAGCTTACCTCTAGTAGCTACAAGGTTGAAGAATGGAGTGATTTGTATAAATGTTTAGGAAGTTATGGGCTCTGGAAGGTTCTAGGCTCTGAAAATTTGACAAATTCCATTGGTGTTTATGAGAAAAAGTAAAAATTTCAAAGTGGGATCATGTATATATATATATTATTTTTTTGCTACATTGACAGGGCCCCATATACAGGGCCTCATACATGGGTCTACTCTGTCGATGAGGCCTCGTATACAGAGCCTATAGGGAAAATTTTGAATATCTTAAAAAATACAATGAATTTGGGGTCCATGGAATTCTAGAAAAGCCAAGAATATGAGAAAATCATTGAAGAGGGACTCTTAAAGCATAAAATTGAAAAATTTAACAAAGAATGAATTTATTAAACAACATATGTAAAGGAGCACATGGTTTTATGCAGAAGATGCATGTACAAAAGATTCTGATTGCAAGAATGCCTAAGGATAAAGTGCTTAATGAACCCAACCAAGGGATATGCAAGTGTCCTTCCCATAGCAAGCACATGCCTTGTTGACCCTTGCATAACCTTAACCTAAGGAGTTCATGGGTCCCATAGGCAATTAATGGTTGACAAAAGTTAAGGACCAAAACCCAAAAGATTCTACCTAAGATTTCAAATACATCAAACCAAGACACAGAATTAAGAACATGGACATTAGCAGTGAGGTGAGTTATAGTTAGTAGAGATGGATGATGGAGAAGGTGGAAAGGAATTACAAATTAAGATCATAAGAAGTCCCTTGTGGAATCTATATTTAAAATGACATAAGAAGATCCATCCTTAGTCTAGACCAAAACCAACCTCTTTTAGTGACTTCGCATCACCACTCCAAGACTAATCCATCCCCTCAAGACACAAGAGTGTTCCCACAAAACAACCACTACTCCATAAACAAAGAGAAAAAGAAGTATGAAGTGAGAGAGGGCCTTAATTAGAGGGGACCTTCAAGCATGGGTAACATGTCTTTCTAGTCTCATAACTAGTGCTTATAGCCCATTTATTTGTCTAAGGGGCATGCTTTGAATTCCCATCATGTTTTTCTTTAAATGGGAACCACACCATGTAAAGACTTTATTTTACTTCCTATTATTAGTTGACATGGAATGGTGAGAAATTAAGGAAGACACTCAAGCACTAAAGTAAGCAGAAAAGTACAAAGATTATTGAGTCCCCTTGAAGTCACATCCTATACAAACCTTTGAATCCTTCCCAATTCTAGAAACTACCAAGGTTACCAATTTATTAAAATTTTATTTAATGAAAGAGACCTCAAACTTCCAAAATGAGGAAAACCATAGAGTTTGTGAATGGATGGATGTCATGGACTCACTGCTTGTTCCATGAAAAAGAAACCATGACTTAGCCATTGATACAAAAATTCAAAAATAGAAACCAAAAATTATCAAATAAAACATTAAGCACAAACCACCATTAGTAATAGTTATAGCACCCCTATGTCCTATTGGCATAAAGCATGTTTGTTAACAAAAATTTGAAAATCCCTCAAACAAAGTAAAATATATAAGAAAGTGTAAAATATTCGAGAAAGATGTAAATGTACTAATGATGGTGTAAAATAGGAAAAAGTTTGAAAATCAAAAAGATGTAAGATAAATAATTTTCAAAATAAAAAACATGGAAAAAATAGAAAAATTGAGGAGCCATATGGATGTTTAGCATGGATGGCCATCTCCCCCACAATTGTGTTGGAAGGAGAAGATCCAAAAGATTGAGCATGGTTGTCCATCTACTAAGGTATTTATTGCACTAGCTTGCTTGGGCTAATGGAAAAGCTTTAATTTTTAGATGTTAACCAACTACTTTTTATTTGGGCTCTCATGTTTGTATATGGTCATGGCCCTAGAAGGAAAGGTTTCATCAATTATATAAGGTCCCTTCCACAACGTTTGGAACTTTGTTTTCTAGGGTACATGTGTGGGATTTTAGTAGAGAACCTTATCTCCAAGTTGAAATTTTACTTTCCAAATTCCTAGGTTATGTCATTGCTTGTTGAATGCCTTAT
>MNCI01015153.1:265089-279485 GCA_015680685.1 Gnetum montanum
CTTCCATATTGAGTATTAGGCCCAAAGGGCATCATTGAGTTTTATGCTCTAGCCTCTCCTATATTTGCTGATAGTTCATGTCAAAATCTTTGTAACCTCCTATGTTCAACGCCCAAGTGTTGCATCAACTTTTGAAAAGTGGCACTTGTAAAATGGATTCCATTATCATAAATTAGTGCATGTGGCATCCCAAACCTATTTACAATATGTTATTATACAAATTGAGTAGCAATAAATGATGTACAATCAATGAATACTACTGCTTCTATCCATTTGGTGCAGTAGTCGACTACTACTATGATATACACCTTTCCATTGGACATGGGTGTGATGCAACCCATGTAGTCTATGCTCCATATGTAAAAGGGCTCCAGTTGTTGAATCCACTATTGAAAATCCTCCATTTGAGCAATCATCCCACCATCTCATTGACAACGTTCACAAGATTAGACAAATTAGTGGGCATCCCTGAAGATTGTAGGCCAATAGTATCCTACCATCAAGATTTTAATGGCTGTGTGTTTCCCTACATAGTGGCCTCCACAAGGACCTTCATGAGCATCTTGGAAAACATGCAGTTTATCTACATCAGGAACACACCAATGAACTAGGCTATTGGCACACACCTTGTAAAGCTGTTCATTGATCTCTATGAAGTACTTTACTTGATGAAGAAGCTGTTGTTTCTTCCTGTCATCCAGATCTTGTGGAATCTCCTGAGAGAGAAGGAAAGTGAAGATGCCATCATACCATTTTGATTTAGCAAGCACTTGGTCATTTATTCCTCCTGTAAAGAGGAGTTTGTCTAGAACTTGATCAGAGAGCAAACTCTCCTTCTCTTTATTATCCCATCTTAACTGAGAGAGGTGGTCAATGATCACATTTTCAATCCCTTTCCTATATACCATTTTGAGATTGAATTTCTGCAAGATCACAAGCCACCATATGATATGAGGGCTCACCATTGACTTATTCATTAGGAAGCAAATGGCATTGTGATTTGTATGCACAAACACTTTGTAGCCAAGCACATAGTGCCTGAACTTTTTGAGAGCATACACAACTGTCATTAGATCTTTTTCAGTTGTGGTGTAATTTAACTATGTACCCATAATGCTTAAACTCGCTCAGTGGATGTAATATGGATGTTTCTTATCATCCAACTACATAAGCATGGCTTCCAAGGCATAATTAGATGCATCTGTTATTATATGAAATGGTCTAGACTAGTCTGGTGCCCATAGAATTAAAGTTTCCATGAGTTTTTATTTTGGTAGTTAGAATGCATGTTCATACTCCTTGGTCTAGATGAATGGAGCATCTGTCTTTGTAAGCTCAACCGATGACTTTGCAATCTTAGAGAAACTCTCTATAAACTACTAGTAGCTACCAGTGTCTCCAAGGAATGATCAGACATCTTTGACTATCTCTGGTTAGCATGTGATTCCTTAGATGACCCTTATCTTTTCTGGGTCTATCTCAATCCATGCCTAAGTAATTCTATGCCCTAGTACTATGCCCTTCTGGACCATTAAATAACTTTTTTGCCAATTGAGCTTAAGGTTTGTTTCAACACATCTTTTTAGTACTTGCTCAAGGCGATCTAGGGCTTGCTCAAATGTAGCCCCATAGGTAGAGAAGTCACCCATAAAGACTTCTACACCGCTACCAATTTGCTATTGAAAAATGCTAAGGACCAAGCATTGAAAAGTTGTAGGGGCATTGTATAGATTGAACGAAATATTACAATATGCAAGAGTCCCCCAAGGACTCATGAATGTTATTCTGGCCTAATCTTCTAACACAATTTGGATTTGGTTATAGCCACTATAACCATCCAAGAAGCTATAATAACAATGCCTAGATATGGTGTCCTACACTTGGTCCACAAATGATAATGGAAAATGATCTTTAAATGTTGCCATATTCAATAGCCTAAGTTCAATATAGACCTACCACTTGCCATCTTTCTTTGGCACAATTATGAGTAGGCTAATCCACTCACTATCTATGATAGGATAGATGAACCCCACCTTAAGGAGTTATTAGATTTCTTCTTTAACAATCTATTTCAACTTAGGGTTCAGCTACCTATACAATTGCCTTCTTAGCTTTATGGTCAATTTAGTATAGATACAATGCTAGCATATCTATGGATCAATTATAGGTAGTTCATAATATGACCAAGAAAGGTTATTGGCTATTTTTTGACCACCTTTAATAGTATGTATTCTTGTTTGGGAGCAAGATTTTCATTAATTATAACTAGATTTCCATTATTTAACACCATGCTAGCTAGTAGATTTTTTAAGTCTAGGGGCTCTATCTTGAAATTATCAGTTATTTCCAACTCTCCCCAAAAGGTATCATAAGAGAATTGGTGATGAACTTACTCAAGTTCATCCATTCCTTTGACATAAGCACTTTTCAAGCTCTCGGAGGGTTCCATGCATAGTGTGCTACTATCAAAGTCAGCTATTAGCAATTGGGTGCTCTCTTGTTTTGTGGCTACTACACACAGACACCTTTGGATATTGGTTTCATGTTCACACTGATTGCATGATTTAAGGAATATACTTTTAATGGACCAAATTTTCTACATGCAATTACACCCATTATTGTTGTACATGATGCATGGAACACACTTCTTCTCTAAGCATCCAAATTCATTCTCCTTGGAGATTTCCAAGAAGAGGTCCCTGATGCCCATTTGTGCATCAACCGTGCTTAACCATGCCCTTCCCATACTGATGTGGAAGTCACCTTTATATTTTTCTACTTTGATCACTAGAAAATCAGTAAGATAGGACCACCCACAAACTCTAGTCATAATATCCTCCACTAATCCCAAAGGGATAGTGATTTCAAATAGATGTTTCTCTTCTTGAGTGGTGGTAGGTTCCAAGCTTTGTACATGACATGGGAGATAAGATTGACACTGGAACCAGAATCAAGAAGAGCCTTGCATGGTTCATGTCCAATGATCTATATGTAAATAAGAGGACTTCCCAGGTCAAATATTTTCTTGGAAAGGTTTCTAGCCTTGATCTAATTAGAAACAACATGAGTTAACATCACAGTGTAGATCTAAGGTAGTGTTTGGTTTCAAGGATTCCCAAATGTCTTTGATGCAAAGGTTGAGGGTGTTGCAGATACAGGATGATTAATTGTATTAGGTTGTGTGGATTTGGAAGGACTGTTGGGTCAAAAAAATGATTATTTCCTAGATTGATTGTTTGAATCACTTGGCTAGAAAGCCAATTATAAATGTATAGCCCTTGTAGCATTTTGTTGTTATGGCTATGGGGGGATTTCACCCTACATGGATGGAGTAGGA
This sequence comes from Gnetum montanum, assembly GCA_015680685.1. Taxonomy (NCBI): domain Eukaryota; kingdom Viridiplantae; phylum Streptophyta; class Gnetopsida; order Gnetales; family Gnetaceae; genus Gnetum; species Gnetum montanum. Next base: position 268,427 of record MNCI01015153.1, read on the forward strand.
GGTAACTGGGTTCAAGGTAGAGAGATGTATGAAGATGGATGCAAAGGATGATATGGATATGGGTGCTTCCCTTGAGTAGACAATGAATGAGTTCAATGGTACTCTAGAGGGTAATAGTAATGTTAGAATCAAGCATGGCTTACACAGCTTCATGGAGAGACAGGTTGCTAAACATAGTATCCATATGGATCTGGTTTCCTGTAAAGGTACTACTATCTTGGTGGTGGCATTGCCCACAATTGTGATTGGTGCCACTATTGGTATTTCTCATACAGTTGTGGTGGAGCTCCACTTAGATAGTATGCTTGTACTTGCTTATTAAACTATCTCAGATTGCCTTGAGGATATGGTAATCGTCTAGGTGCTTGCCTCCTTACTGGTCATGGATTTAGTGTGTATACCCTTGACTCTTGTAAGTAAAACATCATAGGGTAACATCCCTTAAGATGGTCATATTGAAAAATTTCACACCCACCATCATCATCAAAGTCTATCTTCACAACTTCTTCAAATGTAATAGCTTTGCCCTTACCTCTCTAGTAGGCTCTTTTAGCTTCTTTCCATCTCTTGCGATTACAATCACTATTCTGCTATTTGGATTCTTTGGTAATCTTCATAAAGGTTTGGAACTTTTCATCCAAAGAGTCCCATAGTTTATCAACCTTTACTGCAATGCTAAAAATAGATTTTTGAATGGACAAGGTCTTCTTGTTCACCACCTCATCTAGTGGTGACTCTTCCTCATCATAGAATCAAACCTCCCTTTTCTTGATGGAAGGGTCCCTATTATATTCTTCTACACTTTCCCTTTTTTGCAACTCACCTTCTTCTTTTTCTACCTACTCTATTATCCTTTAAACCTAATGAGCTCTTAATTCAAATAGCCTCCCTTGGGCATAAACCCCAAGAGTTCTTTTGATTTTTTCTTTGATCCCATCTATGATATGGTGAAGTTGTTCCCTCTAAGAATAACCATGGCTAGGGCATCAGTGCAGAGAGAATAATATCTACCCATGGTGGCATCTAAGGGTTCATGTGTTTCCAATTTCTGACCTTGGATTTAACTTCTCAGATTCAACACTCTAGATTTTTTCTAGTATTTATCATTAAATAGTTCCAACATGGTACTCCATTTGCAAATGGATTCTACCTCCCATGACTAGTACCAGCTTTCAACTTCCTTAATGAGTATCTTGGGGAATAGCTTGAGTTTCTATTAGTCATTTTCAATATTTTGCAAGGCACAAGCATCATAAAAGGCTTGTGAATGTGTCTATGGATCAAAGTTATATCCCCCCCCCCCCCCCCCCTCTCAAATTTTTGAATATTGTTCATGTCTAAGAACTTGATCCGACTACTTTCACATGCCTAGTTGGGATCTTGACTACTTCTGCAATGTTAAGCATGCTTCAAGCTGCCAACAAAGTCTCATCATCATCATTATTTTGTTGTCACTGATGATGTCCTCTATTACCCCTTCAATTATTATGTGCATGGCGATTAATATTATTGTCCTACTGCTCACCTCCATCATGTTTCTTTCTTCTGTGGCATTTTTTAGAACCAAAAGAGGAAGAAGAAAAAGAAAATGTAGATGAAAAAGGTGAAGAGGGAGGAGGATTGCCATCACCATGATGTTTGTCAACTTCCATTTAGTTTCATGGCCATGTTTGTCAATTTTCTTATTATCTTGATGCTTTTCCAAGCCCTTTCCTTAACTACCATATTTTTCTAAACTTGGATTGTTGATGGTCAACCTTAGATTCAGAGTCACACCCCCATCATCAGTAACAAGGGGTGGAGAATTTTCTTGTTGAGAGCCCTATGAGGGAGGGTCCTCATTGTCATCCTTGTTCAACAAGAATAAGGAATTGGTTAACCATTTTCCCTTCACAACCTCATGGTACCTCTCTTGGTGTCAATCTCTCTTACGTTGTGTTTCAATGGGATAGTAGTCCCAGTAGTGGTAGTCATACACAACATACTCCTCTTAAAGATCATGGATGCCTATCTTCTTAAGAGTTTGAAGTAGCATCACAAGCATGAATCGATCAAGAGGCATTACAATGTTTCCTTCCATGTCACGCCATTGCAGTTGTTCATCCTAATGTAGGATGAAGGTGAAATTAGGCACATACTCATCTGGATGAGTATATACCACTTTGCACTCTTGCGGGACTAACAATTTAGTATCATCACACCTGTGAGAAGAAGACATTTTGCAAACAAATAAAATATCAATGTGCTTTTGTAATTATAAAATATGGGAATGATGTCAACCTTGGGATTCATCTAATGATATTAATAATGTTTACTAGTCTTAGATAGTGCATGTTTCAATAGAAAAAGTCCTCGACAATAGCACTAATGATGAGTGGTGAGGTGCCCCTACGTCCAATCATATGAATCACAAAGTGTTCATGCATGATCCAGGAAAATTTCATGGACTTCATAGTTTCTGATGCACTAGTTCTTTAGGAAGTAAAGTGGACATTGAGGATGTTCATTGTCTTCCCAACTACACTTGTGAAGCTCATGGGTATGATTTAAGTGAAATTAAGGTACATGATTTTTGTCATTTTGTGTTTTGTATTCCTTGGTACTTAAAGAAAGTGATGAAGTAATTTAACTAACTAGCTAATCTCTAACTGGTCCTAACATAAGCATTTAGTCCTACTTTCCATACACGTCCTGAACCCACGTATCCACTGCTAGGTTACCAAGCACTATGCTATTAGGTGCACCAAGCAATAATGCTACTGGGATTACCAAGTGAATACCTATTTATGCTCAAACTGGTCATACTTATGTGTTTAATCTATTTATCTTAATTAATTAACTAATCACTCAAATTCTATTTTAGCTTAATTAATGAAAAAAATAAATGCATAAATAAATAATTACTCTATTCTAAGTGCTACAAGGATTGATTAAAAGGTTCATCTTTATTACCGTACACACTAGTGTGGTTTAGGTACAACAATGCTCGAATAAAGATCTGTACACTTTCTGACTCATGTTGTGGGTACTCAGAGAAATATTCTAACTTTCAAATGGAAAAATTGCAAGAGCACTACTACTACTATGACTTGATGATGTTATAAACACGACCGTGAGCTCATATTTATAGTTTTTATTATAGGGTTGCATCGACGGGGCCCTGTAGACATAGCAAACACTACGTTGACATCACCCCGTCGATGGGACAACCCCACATAAATGGGACCCATCACTGAGGCTACATCTACGTGGACCTATCAACATAACACTTTGATGCTCATCACTAATAATAGCCGCAGTTTGAGATGTGAATGGTAAGTGATAAAAATTACTTTACATTAGGATAGTTAGTTATTAGAGTAGCCAAGTAGTTAACTAATTAATTATTAAATCTTCATTTACTTATCTATCCATTAGAATAAGAAAAATGTATAAAAAATATATAAAAATAATGCTTATAAAAATAAGTAGCATATGCCTTAACTCATATTTAATCATACATACTAATAATACAAGTGTGAGTTAGAAAGGCAATGATCATATAACTCCTTGCTTCATAGTTTAAGACTACAAGAAAATTAGGAACTATGTCCATAGAATTCAACTGGATCACTAGTGAATGCTTGTGATTTGTATGGTTTGGCATAGGGGATGCTCACTATTCATCATTGGTGTCATTGCTAGGTATTTTAGTTAGCTAAGTGCACTAATTAGTAGCAAACTTGACATTATACAAAGATGTTGTAAAGATAACACAACAATGGCTAACTATTATCTAATAAGAGAAATAATTAAAAAAAGAAAATAGCAAAGGTACACTATTTTTATATACAACTAATATGGCTTCTTCTTATAGGGATGAATCTCCACCAAACACAGGATAATCCAATTAGCAACAGGGGCACCAAAGAGATCCTAACAAGTTAGAGTTATCTATGCTCATCTAGATCCTTATAATCTAGATTTCACTTTTATCCTTCATTAAGATGAATAGGTACACTCGAGGGATATGGAAGATAACATTATATTACATCCTGATTGATCTATTCTTACTATGCTAATGACCAATCTCATTAGACTAGGCATTGCTACACTCAACTCAGAATATGAAGTCCAAGACCACACTTATAGGGACTATCATCTTATAGATGTCCAGCGTAAGAAACATCAACACATGGAAGTGCATTATAAGGTCTCTAAGGGCAAAAGGATCTCAACACAATTATTCTTGCAATAGCATATAGATGATAACTATTTCCTTTCTGACCAATCCCAGTACACATATTCTCCTTCTTTCTTCAATGAAGAAACCCTTCACCAACAGTTATAGTCAACTTTGGAAAACCTTGATGATGGAAAGACAAGGTCTTAAGACCATGAAGTCTCAAATTATAGAAATCCTATCCATTCATCCAAAGGCAAGGATAATGATAACCAAAAGGACAAAATAACATAGATGAACTGAGATAGAAATCAAAGGATAAGGACTAGCAAGCATCATTCTCCTAGTTCTCCTTCTTCACCCTCAACATCATCTTTATTATCAAACTTTGATAAGAGGAGTCAAGGCCTAGAAAAAAGAAAGAATAATTGAGATTAGGATAAAGATGAACAATGGAATAAAGATGAACAAAGATCTCACCAAGATGATCAAGACTAGATGCAAAGATAACAACAGAAAAAAGAAGAGCATCATCAGGAGAGAAGGCATAGAAAAACTCATCATAGACATCATGACCATGAAAGGAGCCATCATGAGTGACATTACTATGATGAGTCTCTACTGGCTATAAGAAACCTAATCAATATTTTAGAGGTAGTGAGAATTCCTACAAGGCATCATAAGGATAGTAAGATTAAAAGGTTGGATATGAATAATATCCCCAAGTTTGAAGGGGGATATAATGCAGATTCTCAAAATCATCTCCAAGCCTTTCATGATATGTGTGTCTTGTAGAACATAGAAAATGAATGGTAGAAACTTTAATTGTTCCCAAGGACACTCATTAAGGAAGAAAAAAGCTAGTACTCATCCTTGGAATTGGAATCTATTTATCGATGGAGTACCATATTGGATCTCTTCAACGATAAGTACCAAACATGCTCCAAAGTGTCTAACTTCCAGAGGTAGTTCCAAGGATGGAAATAGAGAAATCATGAGTCCTTAGATGTGGCCCTAGATAGGTACTACTCTTTGTTGCACTGATGCCCATGCCATAGGTAGTCTCAAAGGAAATAACTTCATCATATCATAGATGAACTCTAGAACAAGACAAGGGAAATCCTTGGGATCTATGCCTAAGGGAGACTTTTTGAGATGCAGATCCATCAAATTCAAAGGCTAATTGAATAGTGGTTAAACAAAAAGGAGAGTTGAAAAAAAAACGAAAGTGAAAAGGAGTATAATAGGGATCCCTCCATTCACTAAAGGAAGCTGTGTTTCTATGACTCAAAGGGAAAGAAACCACTTGATGAAGTGGTGCAAAGAAAGACCTTGTTGATAAAAAAATCTATCACTCTAACATTAGCTAAGGTGAAAAAAATTTGAAACTCCTTAGATGAGAAGTTCCAGATAGCTCTAAAAACTACAAAAGAAAGAATATACCAAGGGAGTAATGATTAAGATAGAAGAAGAATAAAATACCATTGGAAAATGGGTAAAGTTGTAGTAGTCAAAGAGGTTGCAAATTTAGAAATAGATGATGATAGGTGAAAAATCTACCAATATGAACATCCTAAGGGATGTTGCTTAGTGCTATCACATTTGCATAAGTCTAGGATATATGCGCTAAATCCCAAATTTGCAAAATAGTAAACACCCAAGCGATTGCCTTATCCAGAAGGCAACTACAAGCAATAGTTCCACCAACCAACACATTATCCAACTAGAGCACCTTCTCAAACTCAAGAGCAATACCAGTAGTAGCAACATGCATAGTCATGGGAGATGCCATCACTATGGTAGTGATATTCTTACAGGTATCTAGACCTTTATGAATATTATGTTCAACATCTTGTATCCCCTTGTGACTCATCTAGTTATGCCACCTTCCCTCACCACTACTACCCTTCAAAATATTATAGAGCACATTCTCTATGAGAGGAGTCTCCTTTTCCTTTTCATCCTTTGTATCCATCAACAACTCTCACACCACCAACAACTACATCCTTGTCACTTGCTTCACCTATGTAGGAGAAAATTCCACCATAGCCACAATAGTGAAATACTGCAAGGGTAGTAAACTTACAATCACATATTCATTCAACTAGTTTTGAATCGAAACCTTTCAAGAGACCATTCTTCAGAATGAATAGCCCCACAAAATCTTCACAGATTCCTGTGGTTTTTAACTCTACCTCATCAACCTCTGAAAGCACTCTCGAGCCACCTTCAAACTAAAGGATCTCTAATGTTCATATTCTCATGTTAATCCATGGGATCATAAATTTTATAAAGATTGGAACACCTTTCCACCAAACAATTTGATCCTAGGAGTCCTCTTATTTATTTACAAATTGTAGGGAGTGATCCATGTAAGGCTCTTTTGGATCAAGTTTTGGGATAAACTTAATCTTCCAAGAAATCCACAAGACCTAGAACCTACCTCCTCTTAAAAATAGCAATAGCATACTAGAACTGGTAGATTAGTCCATCACTATTCCTTTGATGCTAGTGGAGGACATAGTAACCATTGTCTATGAGTGGTCCTATTCTACAAATTTCATTATAGTTCATGTGGATAATTATAAGGGAGACTTCCCTATCATTATGGAAATGTCTTAACTAAGTATTATAGATGCTAAGATGGGGATTTAAGACCTCTCATTGGAAATCTCCAAGGAAAATAAATTCAGCAAAATGGAGAAGAAGAGAGTTCCATGCATTGCATAAAATGACACAAGGTACCATTGTGTACAAAAAATATGCATGGTAAAAGGCACATTGATCCAAGCATGTAATTAGTATGTCAAAACAAAAATTATTCAAAAGTGCCTATATGAAACAACCACAAAATAGGAAGGTACCCAGTGCCTAACATTAGATTATCAAGCTAAATCCACACTATGTAGGAAATCATTAGAGGGCCTCACAAGCACCTACATTGAGAACATGGATGAAATATAGCAGCTCCATAGTCAACTCTCCCACACACAAAATGAAATGGACTATGGAGAGTTAGAAATCCTTGATCAATTCAAGCAGGTGCCCCTTGAACTAAAAGCTTTACTAGTAACTTTAGAATATGCTTTCCTCAACAATGGCAAGCTAGTAATCATTAATGTCAACCCTACTCAAGATTAAAAAAAGAAGCTATTAAAAGTGGTAAATAAGTTTCCAATAGTCTTTGCTTGGTCATTTCATGAACTCACCAAGATAGATCCACAGATATGCTAACACCACATCTATACAAACTCTTCCATCAACCCAAAATGACAACCACAGCAAAGGTTGAACCCAAAACTAAAGTAAGTTATCAAAGAAGAAGTAGAGTAACTTCTCAAGATTGGGTTCATATATCCAATTATAGATAGCAAAGAGGTTAGTCCACTTGTGATTATGCCTAAGAAAGGAGAAAAGTGGAGAGTCTACATAGATTTTAAGCTGTTGAACATGACAACTTTCAAGTATCATTTTCCATTGTCATTTGTTGATCAAGAGTTGGATACCATAGCAGGACATTGCTATTAAAACTTTCTAGATGGTTATAGTGGCTATAACCAAATCTAGATTGCATTGGAGGACTAAGCCAAAACAACATTCAAAAGTCCCTGAGGAACTTTTTCATACAAAAAGATACCCTTTTCCTATGCAATGCTCCTACTACTTTCCAACACTTAGTGCTTAGCATCTTTCAATAGCAAACTGGTAGTGGGGTAGAACTCTTCATGGATGACTTATCTACCTATGGGACTACTTTTTAGCAAGCCTTGGATTATCTTGAGTAAGTGCTTTACAGATGTGTGAAGACTAATCTAAAGCTTAATTGGTGAAAAATCCACTTGAGGATCCAAGAGGGCATAGCTTTAGAAAGCTGGATTTCATAGAAAGGGATCAAGGTGGACTTGAAAAAGGTATGGATCATCCAAGGAATCATGACATGACCTAAAATAGTGAAAGATGTAAGGTCATTCCTTGGTAAGACTAGTTATTATAAACACTTCATTAAGAACTTCTTAGAAATTGCTAAGTCATTGGTCGAGCTGACAAAGAAGGATGCATCCTTCAACTAGACCAAGGAATGTGAGTTAGCATTCCAGCAGTTAAAGCAAAAACTCGTAGAGACTCTAATTCTACATGCTCCAAATTTATCTATACCCCTCCACATTATGATAGATGCATCCAACTATGCCTTAGGGGTCATGCTTACATAATTGGATGATTAGAAACACCCTTACTATATCCATTGTGCAAGAAGAAGCACTATGGGGGCATAGTTGAACTACACCACTACAAAGAAGGAGCTCATGGCAGTGGTGTATGCCCTAGGGAAATTCAGGCAGTATGTGGTTGGATATCAAATATTTGTGTACATAGACCATAGTGCCATGATGTTCATCATAAATAAACTAATGATGAGCCCCCATGTCATATAATGACTAGTGATTCTACAAGAGTTCAAACTTATGATGGTCAACAAAAAGGAAACTAAGAACGTGGCTACTAATCACTTGTCTTGGTTGTGATGGGATAGTGAGGAGGATGAGCAACCTTTGTCTAATCAATTCCTAGATGAACTCCTCTTTTCAATAGTTGTTGAAGTTCAAATTTTTTGATGCTCTAATTCATATGATGAATTTCACTCTTATCTACTCACTTAAGAGACTCCTCAAAAATGGGATAACAAGAAGAAACAACAGCTTCTTCACCAAGCCAAGCATTACATGAAGATTAGGGACAACCTTTACAAGGTTTGCACTAATGGCTTGGTATAATGGTGTGTGCCCCGTGCTGATTAATTATAAATCCTCCAGGATGCTCATGAAGGTTCTTGCAGGGACCATTTCGTAGGAAGGAGGACAACTGTGAAAATTCTCATGGTAGGATCCTATTGGCCAATAATCTTCAAGGACGTCCATTAATTTTCTCATTCATTTAAGTGATTTCAAAGAGATGGAGAAATGATCATACGAATAAAAGGGCCCCAACAATGGATCCAACCACTAAATCCTTTCAATCCTTGGGGCATTAACATCATGGGGCCCATCAATCCCATGTCCAACAAGAAGGCATATATCATAGTAGCAATTGACTACTACATCAAATGGGTTGAAGCTACAACTATTACTGACTACTCATCTTCTACTGTAGCATGGCTTATTTAACAAAGTGTGATAAACAAGTTTGCCATGCCAAGGGCACTTATTTCTAATAATAGAACTCACTTCATGAGTGCTACTTTTAAAAAACTCATGCAATGCTTAGGGGTGAAACATCAATTAACAACTTCCTATTATGCCTAAGCTAATGGTCAAGCCCAAGTTACTAATAGGAAAATAACTATGATACTAACATGCATTGTTAGTAAATATATGAAAGAGTAGAGCACAAAACTCAATGATGCTCTATGGGTTTATTAATCCAGATGGAAACTTCCTATTAGTTATTCTCCCAATGAGTTAATGTATGGAAAATTACCAACCCTTCTAATCCAAGTTTACCTCTGTACACTTTCAACAGCTTGTGATCTTGACCTTGATCTAAGTCTAGCACAAAAGGAATACTTAATGACACTAAATGTGCTAGAAGAGACCCGACAAGTAGCCCTATCAATGAATCAAGTGCACAAAGAATATGTTAAACAATGTCATGATGTGTAGATAACAAGAGTTAAATTCTAACAAGAAGATAAGATTGTTTACTAGAACTCCATGCATGTACCACAATGTACAAAGTTTCAAATGATATGGAAAAGACCTTATATCATTCATACAAATTTTCCTTCCATGGGCATGATAATTTACCATCCTTTTAGCCTTGAAAATTGGCTGCTAGTCAATGTCCAATAAATAAAGCCTTTCCTGGAACCTAGCATAATTAGTGACACTAACATCTCAACCAGTGGATACAAATGCTCTATTTTTCGAATCTCCTTCCTTCAACTCAGTCATGGAGGAGATAGTCACCCATGTTAACATTATGTGTAGACTACCCAATTTCTCACTTTTTTTAGTTTACATAGTTCTTCATATGTCTTCCATTTTCTTGAATATTTTACAATTTCTTTTATATCTTTCACTTTGTTTATTTTTCTTGATTCTATGTGCTATTTTGTTTTATTTTGTTTTGTTTGTATGAAATCTTACATTTTTACCATGGCTACTATTACTACTACAAGTTCATTAACACATAATTTAATGTTATGATTGATTGTTAAATGACCAGCTTTCATCTTGGAATTATGTCCTTGATTAATGAATTGTTGATTTTCTAACGATATCAGGCAATGATTTCACAACATACATCCATTCCATCAAACACTGTGAGGCTCTGCATCATGGAAGCATGAGGTCCTTCCCTAATTAAAACTTAAAGTAATCAATGATCTTGTTCCTTAACGAACTTAGAATGAACCAAGAAGGAATGGATAGGGATGTGACTTTAAAGGGATTTGTCATCTTTTGTTCCCAACTACTTTCTTAAGTTTTATAATTTTTCTTCATTAGTCTCTCACCACTCCTACTATCAACCATAATAAGAAGCATGTCTTTGCATGTTGTGGTTCCCATGAAAAAAAAAACATAGGAATTCAAAGCACACCCCTTAGACAAAATAACAAGCTACAAGCACTAGTTACAGGGCTGGAAAGACATGTTACCCATGCCTAAAGACACCCCTCTAACTAAGGCCCTTCTTGCTTCTCTTTTCTTATTTTCTTGGAGTGGTGCTTGTTCTCTAGGGATTTTCATGAACTCTTGATCATCAAAAGTTCAAAATATGGCAATGCAAAGTCACTATTTGTTATTGGAATTAGTCTCAACTAAGGATGGAAAGGTATCATATCATCTTAATCACGAATTTCACAAGGACTTCATGTGACTAGGATGAGAATCTCTTATC
>MNCI01015160.1:0-13336 GCA_015680685.1 Gnetum montanum
CCACATTTGGTCTACCTTTGCCAAAACTTCTGATGTCATATTTTGAATAGGCAAATTTTTCTTATTCACCATCTCTTTGAGTGGTGACTCTTCTTCATCCTCACAAAATCTTACTCCCCTCTTCCTGAGGGAAGGATCTCAGTTATACTCTTCTACACTTTCTTTGTTCCGTAGCTCACCTTCTTCCTCAGCAACTTGCTCTAATAGTCTTTGAATTTGATGGAACCTAAGCTTGAATAGTCTTCCTTGGGTGTAAGTCCCAAGGGTATGCCTAAGCCCATCCACGAGATGGCTTAGTTGATCCCTTTGTGAATGATCATGGCTAGGATAATGATGTAACAATGCATAGTATCAGCCCATGGCAGCACCCAAGGGTTCATGTCCTCCTTGTTTCCAGCCTTGGATTTGCTTTCTCAAGTTAAACACTCCATAGTACATTTGGTACTTGTCATTAAATAGTTCTAACATAGTACTCTACCTACAAATGGATTCTAGTTCTAAAGACTAGTACTAGATTTTTGCTTCTTTAACTAATGTTTGTGGGAACAACTTAAGTTTTTTCCATTCGTTCTCTATGTTCTATAAGGCACATGCATCATGGAATGCTTGTAAATGATTCTAAGGATCAATGTTGTATCCCCTTTCAAATCATGGGATGTTGTGCATATCTAATATCTTGATCCTACTATCTTTCTGATGCCTTGTTGGAATTCTAACAGCCTCAGTTATGTCCAACATACTTTGAGTAGTGAGGAGGGGTTCATTGCGATCATCTTGTCCATGGCATCTATGATTTCTATGTTGTTCCCTACTCTCCCTTCTTCTATGTCGTGACTCTCTAGAGTGTGCTCGTCCCCTTTCCTAGCTATTTCTTCTATGACTTCCACTTTNAAGGAGATGATGAAGTTGAAGAAGAAGGAAAACCGTCACCATGACAGTGTCTACTACATTCTCTTCTATGGTCTCGACCATGATCGTGATTGTGAGTAGAATGTCCACCTTTATCATGAGTTCATGTCCCTTTTTTGGATCCTTTGTGCCTATGGTTATCAGAACCTGGTTATGAATAGTGGAATGAAGTTTTTAATACACAATCCCTTGGACAAAGTTAAGGGGAGGAATATTGTTGTGTGGCTGACTGCCTAAGGTAGGTTCACCATCCTTATTTTTGCTTAAGACATGTGGGGCATCCTAGGACCACTTATCCTTCAAAGACTTATGATGTCTCTCCTATTGCAAGTCCCTTTGACATTGTGCCTCTATGGGATGGTATTCTCTTGAGTCATGGTCTTGCACAACGTATTCTGCATGTATGTGCGGTATGCTAATTCGTGTGAGAGCATGAGGAAGCATGCTTGGGACTAAATGATCGAGAGGTAACACTATGTTACCTTCTAAGTCTCACCAAGACAATTGTTCATCTTGATGGAGGATAAAGGTGAAGTTTGGTATATACTCATTTGGAGTAATATATACCACTCGAACTTGTTAAGGGATTGGTGGATCAACGTCATGTGTATTATGCTACCGACTATTTCCTATTTCAAACCTAGGTGGTGAGGCGCTTTCGTACGAAGGAGACATACTTGTCTATTTAGTGTGTAATGTATTCTTGTTTATTATTTTCTCAACCAACCCTAAGGGTTTGTTCCAATGATGTGAATGATTTCCTATGCTCAACCATGTGAATACAAGCATTTCACACATCATCCGATCGAATTCCAAGGGCTAAGTGCTTATGCGCCCTTGTAGAACAAGGATGGGTTGGTTGATCATTATCTTCCCAAGCTTACCTATATGTCACGATTGTATGGTTAAGTAAGCTTGAGGCATATGATTTTTATAGCTTTTATGTTTTTATGTCTTGCAGTAGTAGGGAAGGAGAGAGGTAACTAATTGACTAATTTACTTAACTACTCATTAACTAAGTTCTAACTAATCCTCACACCAACATCTGTTCCCACTTGCCGTACACATCCTGAACTAGTGTAACACTTTTGGAATTACCAAACGCTAATCGTTACTGGGTTACCAAGTATTACACACATGCTTGAAGCGGTTGTGCTTGTGTAATTTGATGATTTTCTTAATTGATCAAAATGAATTATTGTGCTAATAATAGAAATGTAAAGTGCATAAAATAAAATAAATGCATAAGAAAACAAAATAAAATAAATGCGTAAGAAAACAAATCTCAAGTGCTACAAGGATGAATCAAAGAGCTCTTCCTTATTGCTATACACAAGGTGTGCTCAGGTACACAATGCTCGAATAAAGATCCATCCACACTTAGACCTCCTATTGCAAGTATTTGGAAAATACTCTAACTTTCAAACAAACTACAAGAGTTTCGCTACTTAACTGCTAAAAGACTTCTTTCAATTATGTGCCTGGGCACTATATTTATAGGCTTGGGAGAAACTACTCTAATAATTAGAGTAACCGCTCTAATAATTAGAATAACTGCTAGAGTAACCACTCTAATAATTAGAATAACTACTCGAGTAATCACTAGAGTAACCACTCTAATAATTAGAGTAACTACTAGAGTGAACACTAGAGTAACCACTCTAATAATTAGAATAACTAGTAGAGTAAACGCTCTCATCATATTGATTCTATGGATAGGGTGGGGCCTCCTCCCTCTCCACTCAATGTTAATTTTTTTCATGAAATATCTAATTTCCTACCACAAAAAGAAAGTTTTTAAGGATTGGTTGTAAGGATGTAAAGTTGAAAAGGCATCTCAAAAACCATTAGGCCTTTTCTTTTTATTGATTTGAATTTTTCTCTCTTTGTAGTACTCCTATGCTTTTGTACTCTAAATTTTTATTTTTAATATATATATATATATATATTAGGATGTAACACCCATTCTTCCAAGTTCCAACTTTACTAGGTCAAAGATTAGTAATGCACTACTCAATTGATTAAAGAATACAAATTATGATTTACAAGTTATAGGTTTGATTCTAATCAGTATATTAATATTATGCGGGTAATCCAATTAGAACTTTATAACTCAGCATTTCTTGCTAGAATTAAACCATGAATTGAAGCTTTCAAATCAAGAGTCTTACGACTAGGCTAACATCTCATTATTATTGATCAATGGATATACTAATATTAGATATCATTATATTACTTAAGTGCAATGATAGTTTCATATTATCTAGATGTCCTATGATATCAATTATAAGGTTGTACACTTAAGTAGGTAGTCTTACCTCTTTTTTAGAAAAGAGATGTTATGATGATATTTACTCAATATCAAGCTCGAGATGTACTCTGATTTTGCTTTGTTCATTGTTAATATTTTTTTAGGGTTGGACATTTCCCCATCCCCTTCCATCCCCCTCCCCCTTCCCCCAACACCAAAAATACTTTTGGCTTTAACACCTACCTTTAAGTTTTAAGTACTTAGATGCATAAAAATTAATAAAAATTTGCTAGTGGGAATTATTGTTTGAGTCATGCTTGAGGCATCATGGACATAATAGCTTCCCTCCTATCCCATTCCAACATCCCTCCTAGATCCCCCACCCACCCTACCCCATCGTCCCTCCCCCCTCCCCTAACACACACACACACACATACTTAAGGTGTTTCTATATTTTTCTATAATTATTCTAATGTATCATGTTGCTATATGTCTTGGGATGTGCTGATAGTTAAATTATTTTTAGATTTTTCACTTCACTTTACCTACAAAAAAAAAATAGTTTCAACAACCTCAATTAGCTTATAGATAATGCTAGTTAAAATTGAAACTAAAATTGTTTTTAATTACACATGAGACTCTATGAATTTATTGTACTAACTTCAATGATTTATGGTTTATTATAAATATTTTCCAACTCTTGTTCTTCCTTTATTTAACAGATCATGCTTCAATTATAGCTTTGAATATATTTTTCTTCTTCTTCTTCTTCTTCTTGTTATTTGTTTATAGGTTGCTTCAAGTAGAAAGTAAAAACCTAGGAGAATGCTTCTGAAATTGTGTATGGTCTTATTCTTTTATTACCCTAGAGGAGAGATTTTTCAAGATTGGTTGTAAGAATGAAAACCTACAAAGACATCCCTAAAATCACTGGAATATTCCTTTTATATAATGTTGGAGTTTTATCTCTCTACGATGCTCATTTATAATTGTACACTGAATTTTTTCTTTATGATATATTTTATCCAATATTCCTTGTAAGTTTGAATTTAAGGGTTATGTGCAAACATTTTTCACTTGGAAGCACAATAAAAATATATGTTTGGGACTATGGTATGCAAATCATCATCATATCATATGCCTACCTTAATGATCAACCCATCATATATGGGATAAAGACACCAAGATGATGATGCTTCTATAGTAGCCTATTAGGATTGAAGCTATAACTTATAGAATACAAGCACCTTAACTAACGAGTTGTGTAGAAAATACTAAGTTAATCTGTTGAGAAATTGCAGATGCTATGAGTAATTAAGCATATTAAAATGTGAAGAGGTTCCTGAGATAAAGACTAGGTCCCTAAGCATATGGTAAGTTGATTCCTTCTTCTACATAAGTTACTTAGGATCAAACTTTAAACCTAACAATTAATTGTAAATAGTACTAATCATGAGACTAAAAACCTTAAGTTAATGTATTAAAGTAATGATTAATATTTTGATAGATAAGTAAAATCCTAAAGAAAAATATAGTGTAATGAAAGATCTACAAAATGTTATCTTCATAATGGAGGATCACTCTAATCTTTACAACCAAAAAAGAAAAGACCTTTGTCTATAATCCATTTACTTATGGATGCTTTTAACACCATTTTACATTATTGGTTATTTCTTATTTTACTTTAAAGAAAAAAATTTAATCATTTATTAGTTTAAAACAACATACCATATTATGAAATTGTACATAGCTTTACTAGAATAATGAGGTGTTACCCTAGTGGTAAAACTCTTGATTTGAAAGCTTTAGTCATGTGCTCGATTATGGTGGGCAATGTTGATGAGCGCTGAGGTACCCCTATGCTCAACCATACAAATACAAGCATGTACGTGTGAGTCGGTTGAACTTTGCGGATGGACTAGTTGTGGCACCTAGACAGTTATACATTGATTGCAGTTCGTTGTCTTCCCACTTAGACTAGTAGTACCTTTATTACATATGGTTTAGTCTAGAGCAAGGCATAAGATTTTTATTATTTTGTGTTTTATTAATTTGATCACCTAAAACAAGAATAAAAGTGAGAGTAATTAAGTGCCAAGTAAAGTATTGCCTAATCTAGCCTAACACAAGTAATCGTTTCCACTTTTTGGATACATCCTGAACTTCGAGTAACACTACTAGGTTGTCAAACGCTAATCGTTTTTGAGCTACCAAGCATCACACGTATGTTTGAAGGGGTTGTGCTTGTGTGTTTTAATTAATTACTTAATTAATCAAAACTAATCGCTAAATGAATAACATTAAATGTGAACTACATGAAATCATGATATATAAATGCATAAAGAAAGAAAGTCTTAAGTGCTGTAAGGATGAATCAAAGAGCTCGTCCTTATTGCCAACACAATGGTGTGTTCAGGTAGATCAATGCTTGAATAAATATCTGATCACACTTAGACCTCCTATTGTGGTCACTTGGAAAATAATCTAACTCTCAAATGAACAAACTATAAGAATTTGGCTACTTGACCTGAAAAACTACCCAATCATGCACCCAGGTGTTGTATTTATAGACCTTGGAGTAACCTTGTGATTTTGAATGTACGATATCACATCTTGGGCCATGATATCGCATACCCAATATCATGTACCTACTATTACGGCCACTTTGATATCAGAGCTCATGTAAAACACGATTCAATATACCCCCACGACTGAATGAAAACTCATCCTTGAGTATAGAAGAAGAGGAAAAGGTCCCTTACAAAATATATTAGGAGGTATGGACTATTTGATTGACATGTAGAGTGACATAGAGAAAACAAACAAATATAGAAGTGCTTGAGCATACAACATTACAATTTTGTAAAAAATTGGGAGTTCATGACAATAGGAAAGAACACCCTTGGATCCAATGACATCCAACCCCTCTCGACAATAGAAAAATGAGGGAGAGGTAGAAGAGATCCAGTGGTCATGAACAATCTCCTGTGAGTGATATTGTTGCATCCTCCTTGGTGAAGATAGTCTTACTTCCAATCCATGGTCCCCACTATAATCACAACAAAATCAAGTATTAGTATATAAAGTGTAATACAAAATAGTTGAATACCTTGTGATGAGCCACGATATTGCATACGAGATATCGCATCCTACCTCATCTTCTATAAATAAGAGGTGGCATCCTTTGTTCAAGTTAGTAAGAGTTAGACCCTTAGCCAAACTCTTGTAGTTTCTTCATTCCAGAGTTAGAATAATTTCTGTGTTCCTGTAGTAGGAGTCATAGAGTGAACAAATCTTTATTCAAGCAATTTGTAACTAAGCACACATTTGTGTACAGGAATAAAGATGAACTTTATGATAAACCTTGCAGCATATAGATTAAGCTAATTACTAATTAATTATTTTTGAATGTTTAATGCTTTCCTAGCTAATTAATCTCTCTCTCAACCTTCAACCCCCTTAGTTAAATACACTCAGTACGACCCCTTTGAGCATGCATGTAGCGCTTGGTAACCTAGTAACGATTAGCGTTTGGTAATCCTGGCAACATGGCATTGGTTTAGGATGTGTACGATAAGTGGGAATGGATACTAGTGTTAGGAATATTTAGAACTTAGTTAATGAATAGTTAATGTAAGTTAGTCATTTAGTTCTCTTTTCCTTTTTCCTTATTAGTAGAAGACATAAAAAGACAAAAAGCTATAAAAATCATATACCTCAAGCTTACTTTACCATACAACCGTGACAATACAAGTAAGTTTGGGAAGATAGTGATTGATTAACCCTAAGTGTTCCATTAAGGTGTGTAAGCACTTATTCCTTGGAGTTTGATTAGATCACGCATGAAACGCTCGTATTCATATGGTTGAGTGTAGGGGTACCTTGCCACTCATCATTGACGCTGTTGCTGGGGACTTAGTTGTTTGTGCACTACGTAGAACATAGGAAATCATTCATATTGTTGGAATGCTAGAACGAACCCTTAGGGTTAATCAAAAGAAGATAAGATAACGGTACATTGCACATCGAAGAAGACAAGATGTCTTCTTCTTCACATAAGAGCACTTCATTGCCTAGGACTAACATAAGAGACAGTCGGCGGCATAATACACATAACCAAGATTTGCCAGTTCCTCAATAGTTTTGTGTGGTATATACTCATCACAATGAGTATGTACTTGATTTCAACTTTATTCTCCACCAAGATGAACAATTACATTGGAGAGACTTGGAAGGTAACATAGTGTTGCCTCCAGACCTATCAGTCCCCAACATGCTCCTTCATGCTCTTTCGTGAATATGCATGCCACTTTTGTACGTGGAATATGTTGCATGCAATCATGACACAAGGGACTATCATCCCACATAAGCGCAATGTCATAGGGACTTTTGACAGGAGAGATACCCTACATCATCAAAGGGTAAATGGCCCCATAACGCGCTGCATGTCTTGAGCGAAATTGAGGGTTGTGAACTTGCTTCAATAGGTTCCCCACCAAATGATGTTCCTTCTCCTAACGATAGTCAGGAGGTGGTGTATCAAAACCTTCACTCCACTATTCACAACCCTAGTTCTGATACCCATGAATACGAAGTGTTCAAAGAAGGAACAGAACCACACGATAAGGGTGGACGTTCTAATCGTGATCATGATCATGGCTGAGACCATCGAAGAGAAGGTAAAAACACCATCATGGCGATGGTTCTCCTTCTTCTTCACCTTCATCGTCACATTCACCCTCTCCTTTAGTGTCCGGATGTAGTCATAGGAAAACCAATCGTAAGGATAAGGGAAAACAAAGTAAAAAACATCGACAAGATAGTCGAGAATGAGGATGAGGGCACTCTATGGAATCAAGGAATAAAAGAAGGGGGAGTAGGGAACCGCGTAGAGATCATATACGCTATGAACGAGATGATCACGAAGAACCCCTACTCACAACTAGAAGCATGCTAGATATAACAAAGGTTGTAAGAGTTCCAACAAGGCACCAAAAAGATAGGAGGATCAAGAGGCTAGACATGAACAACATCCCACAGTTTGAGGGGGTATACAACGTTGATCCTCAAAATCATTTACAAGAATTCCACGATGCATGTTCCTTGCAAAACATAGAAAAAAAATGGCAAAAATTGAAGTTGTTCCCAAGGACACTAGTGAAAAAAGCTGAAAACTGGTACTGGTCCTTAGAACCGAAATCCATTCGGAGGTGGAGTACAATGTTAGAACTCTTTAATGATAAGTACCAAATGTACTCCCGAGTATCCAACCTTAATCCAAGAATGGAAGCATGGAAATCATGAACCCTTGGATGCTGCCATGGGCCACTATTACACACTATTACATTGTTTCCCTGGCCATGGTTATTCACAGCAGGATCAACTACACCGTCTTGTGGATGGAATTAGGCATGAAACAAGAAGAACCCTTGGAATGTATGCCCAAGGAAGGTTATTGGAGCTTAGGTGTTATCAAATTCATAGGTTGCTAGAGCAAGTAGCCAACGTACGTTAACACATGCAATTACTGACAGGATTAAGGTTGGCCACCTTCCCAGGAAATTCTCTAATTCTGGAAGCCCCCTAGTCTATCTCCAAATCGCTGGGAATGAGCCATGTAAAGCTCTTCTAGACTTAGGTTATGGAGTCAACATAATATCACAAGAGATGTACAAAGTCTAGAACCTACCTCCATTAAGGAAGAGCAATATTCACCTAGAGTTCACCGACCAATCCATCACTGCTCCCTTGGAACTAGTGGAGGACATTATCACCACTATGTGTGGATGGTCATACCCAGCTGATTTCTTAGTGATACAAGTGAACAATGGTAAAGGGGACTTCCCAAAAATAATGTGAAGGGCCTGGCTAAGTACTATAGATGCACGCCTAGGAATCTGTGATCTTTCCCTTGAAATATCCAAGAAGAATACTTTTGGAAAGATCGAGAAGAAGAAGGTTCCATGCATCACATACAGTGATACAGGGTGCAATTGCGTGCAGAGATCATGGGTTGTGCAAAGTTTAGCATTACCTGCATGCAACTGGTGTGCATAAGACATTAATATACAAAAGTTCCTATATGCAGTAGGCACACGACAAGAAGCGACCTAGTGGCTGATGGCTGACCAAGAGAGCAACTCACTAACATGCATGGAACTAACTGAGGGAATAACTAGTGAAACACCACAAAAATTTCAGCAACACTTCTAGACAACTTCAGAGCCTCTGAAATGGCTTCAAGCATCCCACCATGGAGCAAGCAAGGTCCCCTTCGGGCCCACAGATCACGAAGGCAAGTGTCGGTGTCAAGAATCATCAGTTTCAAGGTCAAAAAGTGCAATTTTGGCTAAGTACATTGTGCAGAGGTTGCACAGCGTAAGGATTAACGTCACCAACTTTTGGAGCCCCAAAATTCAGTCAAAATAGGCCGAAATCAAGCACAAGGACCCCCCATGACCTTCGCCAAGGTCCCCAGCAATTCCCAGCCTCCAAAAAATCAAGATTTTGGCCTCAAATGTGCCATTTTGACTTGGTGACGCTGGGATTATTTTTCAAATGTTGCACAGCGTAAGGATCAGCGTGACCAATTTTTAGAGCCCTAAAACTGAGCCAAAATGACTTGATTTTAAAGGTGTAAGTTGTCCTCAAGGTCCACTATTGATAACTATGGGTCCCAGCCTTCAGAAATTCCAGATTTCAGCCCAAAATTGGAAGTTTTGGAGGTCACACTGCAGGTCACATTGGAAGTCACGCTGGATGCTAAACAAGCGAGGCGGTGTTAATCTTTCTTGATTTTCTTTTTCAAGAAATCTATAAAATGGAAAAGGGATATAAAAGCCCATGCAAAATCAGGCCAAATATTCAGTAAAAGAAAAAGAAGAAATATAATTTTCCAAGCGGGCCAGAGTTGGAGCTAAATCTTTTTAAATTTTTAAAATTTATTTTATTTTATTTTTATCACTCAAGGGCTTGTATTTCTAAAATTATTTGTATTTTTATGGGCTGGAATGACCCATAAGTTATAAAATACATTGAACCTGGTCAAGAAAAGCAAATTGCCAACACATACCTAACTCATGTACAACTTTCAAGCATAGATACATTGAACCTGGTCAAAGCAAACCCTAGCCAAAACCCTAGCCCAAACCTATAAATACCCTACCAATTCACACAAATTGGCAACAAGCAACAAACAAGAGAGACAAGAACAAAAAGAGAAGAACAAAGACAAAAACAGGCAAAAAGAAGCAAAGGCAAAAGCGATAAGAGAGAGAAGAAGATTGAAAGAGGCAAAGATTGGAGGAATTAGTGATGCACATCCGATTTTTGGCTTTTGATTTCTTCTCACATTAATCACATTTCATCGTCACATCATTGTGTCACATCATTCCGGGGCTAGGCGTTTGACTTGTCGTCCACACTTGTGCAACTACGCTTTGACCGGTGCATATTCTTGTTTAACAACAATACAATACAGTTTCATTTTTGCCTCTCATTTACATTATTTACTGCAATTTATCTTCTGTTTACAATATAACTTTGTTTATGCTTTATTCATAATTCAGTACACTTTATTTACATTTCGTATCGTTGTTCATATTCCGTTTACACCATTTACGATAACCCAAGCACTAGCCATAGCTTACGCTTGGGGAAGTCCTTGGTTGATTTGCGTGCGAACCATCCAAGGCACTCTACCTTCGTTCCTTTACCAGCTTGCCCTCAAGCGAAGGCAGGGTCGGCTGTGGCTGCCCAACGATCTCTCGGTGTCTGTTTCCCTTCCAGCCTTACACCGACGATTTAGGTCAGTACAACTAGTGCTTACATTGAAAGCATAGATACACTAGAGCAAGTCCGTTGCCAACTTCCAAGCCTTAACCTTGAAAACATCAACTGGGGGAAGTTGGAAATTCCTGAAAGATTTAAACAAGAGCCCCTATATTTGAAAAAATTACCCATCAGTCTAGAATATATGACCCTCGAAAATGGAAAACTGGTAATCATCAATGCAAGACTTGCTTCCAAACAAAAAGAAAGACTACTGAAAGTGATAAAAAAATGGTCAAAAGCCATTGCCTCGTCATACCCCAAATTAACTGGAATAGATCCTAGGATATGCCAGCATAGGATTTAGACTGACCCCTCCATGTAACCTTGAAAACAACAATAGAGGTGATTGAACCCAAAATTGAAGCAAGTAGTAAAAGAAGAAATAGAACAACTTCTTAAGGTTGGATTCATATATGTCATTGCTGATAGCGAATGGGTTAGCCCTCTAGTGATCATGCCGAAAAATGAAGGTAAATGGAGGGTATGCATAGATTTTAGGCTATTGAACATGGCAACATTTAAGGATCACTTTCTGTTGCCATTCGTTGACCAAGTCTTAGACACCATAGCAAGGCATCGCTATTATAGTTTTCTGGATGGGTATAGTGGATACAACCAAATACGGATAACCCCAAATGATCAATCCAAGACAACATTCACCAATCCTTGGGGAACATTTGCATATAAACAAATGCAGTTTGGCTTGTGCAATGCTCCTACCACATTTCAACACCTAGTTCTAAGCATATTTCAACAGCAGATAGGAAATGGAGTGGAAGTCTTTATGGATGAATTCTGCACTTATGGAACAAGTTTTGATCAAGCCTTGGATTGATTAGAGCAAGTGCTAAAAAGATGCATAGAAACCAACTTAAGGCTTAACTGGTAGAAAAGCCATTTAATGGTCTAAGAAGGCATAGTACTTGGGCATAAGGTTTCACATTCAAGAATAGAGGTAGAGCCAGATAAAGTTAGGGTCATCCAAGGAATCACCTATCAAACAGAAACTGTTCAAGACATTTGGTCATTCCTTGGACACACTAGCTATTATAGGAGATTCATTGAGAACTTCTCCAAGGTTGCCAAACCATTGGTAGAACTAACAAAGAAGGATGTACCATTTGAGTGGACTAGGGAATGTGAACGAGCATTCCAAAATTTGAAACAAAATATTGTAGAAACTCCCATTCTACAAGCTCCTGACTGGTCTAGACCATTTCAGATAATGACTGATGCATCCAATTATGCTTTGGGAGCCATACTTACATAGCTAGATGATTAAAAATGTCCTTACTACATCCAATATGCAAGTAGAAGTATCACCGATGCACAACTTAACTACACAACTACAAAGAAAGAATTAATAGCTGTAGTGTTTGCACTGGATAAGTTTAGGCACTATATGTTAGGTTACAAAGTGTTCATCCACACGGATCATAGTGCAATCCGGTTCCTCACAAACAAGCTAACGGTTAACCCTTGTATTATATGATGGTTGGTAATCCTATAGGAGTTTGATCTAACGATGATCGATCGAAAGGGCACCGAGAATGTAGTTGCAGATCATTTATCTCAGTTGTGCTAGGATAGGAAAGAGGATGAATATGTAATGTCTGATCATTTTCCTGATGAGGCCCTCTTTGCCAGTGTAGTGAATAACCAACCCATGGAAATAAAATAGAATAGTAGCATTCTCACCTATCTCTATACTCAACAAACACCAAAGGAGCTAGACTTTAGGAAGAAATAACAGTTTCTTCACAGAGCCAATTACGTCATGGAGATCAATGGACAACTTTACAAAGTGTGTTCTGATGGCTTGGTTTGATGGTGCATGCTCGAGGAAGACCAACTAAGAGTTCTCCAAGATGCTTATGAGGGCCCTTGTGGGGATCACTATGCGAGGAGACAAACAACTATTAAGGTCTTGCTTGTAGGATATTACTGGCCAACATTATTTTAGGATGCCCATCAATTTGTCCGATCTTGTGAGTACTACCAACATGATGGGGGAATGACTGCTAGAATGGATGGTCCACAACAATGGATTCAACCTTTAGAACTCTTTGACATTTGGGGAATAGACTTTATGGGGCCCATTACACCAACATCCAATGAAAAATCTTACATTGTAGTTGTCGTAGAATATCTAATGAAATGGGTTCAAGCAGTTGCTATTATAGACTACACATCATCTACAGCTGCACGATTTGTGCAACAAAAAATTGTAAATAGGTTTGTTGTGTCACGTGCACTTATCTCTAATAATTGAACACACTTCACAGGTGAAACTTTTTGAAAGCTAATGCAACGTTTAGGGATTGAACATAAATTGACTACACC
>MNCI01015167.1:26199-39124 GCA_015680685.1 Gnetum montanum
AGGCAAAGATCAATAAGATGATGGAATGGATGTATAAAAAATGTGGAGAATATGCCAACATTGTTGGAGGTAGAGTTATGATGAACCAAGAAGTAGGATAAAATACCCTTAGATAATCGGAAAGAAGGGTTGAAAAAAATAAGAGCTCAACTACCAATCATACGTATCAATGTAACCTTTGCCTGTATGATCATCCCAAGGGCCAATGCCTAATCTTGTTACATTTATAGGAGCATTGGGAAAGATTGTTACACCCAAAGTTCATACAAAGATACTGTGTTCAATCATAGTGGCAACAATCCCAGTCGTGGGGGAGGCCACCCCCAAACTAGTCACACCCTTCATACCATCCGAATTTATGTTCTTATCAAGTCCAACATCTTGTTTCCCCCACCAAGTCAACACCCTCTATCTCACCAAATTACTATCATTCTCCTCAATACTATCAACCCATATCCTTTCCAACAGGACCACCACCTTCGGTACCTTACACTCCTCCTCAATTTTAATATTCTCATCCTTCACCTCCTTCCACATTGCCACCAATTGTACCTGAATGGTTTGTACCACAGCATCAACCCATGAATGTTACTTGTGCTTCTACTATCAATAATAGTGGGAACCCTTTACAACATTCAAGGCATCCCTTCTTTAGACATGACCATAAGAAGGGACATCATAGTTCCAAGACAACTGTATCCTCCAATCTAGCACAAGTCCAACACTGTGGTGCATCTTCCTCCACAAACCCAATGCCTCGTGTTACTTTATCTAGGCCACCAATCAATACTCCAACAACTATGGGGCCCAATGAATATTTCCACGTAGGGAGACATACTGATCCTTACATACCATCTTACAGTCAAGTGTGCCATAGTGGGCCAACCCTGTATCGATCGACCACATCTTATAACTTACCCCACTATGTCAACATTAATCAAATGTGTGAAACCCACTCTGGGTACATTCCAACCACCACATTAAAAGGCACCCAGTGATTTGGATATGACTAGATCCCAATATGTCCAACATGCAAGGATCCCAACTTTTCATTTATGAATCCTCGCTATGCTCAACCGTTTAGCTATGAGGAGTATCCTCCATTCTAATAGGTAGGATTAATAAATATTTTTCATTTTCTTTAGTTTTACAATTTTTTTTGTTTTCTAGTTTTTCATTTTTCAATATATTATTTTGTCTTTTTATCTTTTTATAAGTAATCTCATCTACGAATAAAACATTCATGTGACTTATTGGTTGAGGTGTTGTTCTATGCTATCAAGTTTTAGGTGACTAATTATTTGGACAGTGAGCCCACAACATCCACTCACCCATTCTATTAATAAGAGGTTCTACCCTAGGTACAATGATATTCCTAATCATTAAAACTTAAAGTAATTTTATGTTCATTATACCCAGAATGAAGAAGGATGGACCAAGAGGGAATGGCCACGGTGTGACATCAAGGGGACTTGGAAATTCTCTTTGGTGAAATCTGTAGGAGTTACCATGTAGTTTGGTTGTACTAAGATCCTTGTAGATATAATGAGAAATGGGAGTAAGATTCATAAAGGCACTCAATCAAGAAAAACCAAATGCTGTTCTAGGGGGTCCCACTAGAAATACATGTACCCATGCCTGAAGGTTGGCAACCTCTCTAGATTAAGCATTGACTAAAGAAAAAAATGAGTGCCACAAAGCAAAATCACTCCTCCCTTGAATGACATGCTAAGTGATCATATGCCTTGTTGTCACAATGCTCTTATGGTTGTCCATCATGGAAAGAAGCAATGCAATGTCATTGATTGAAGAAATGAACTTGGTCTTGATTTTGGAGTGACAGGCTAATGACACACTAAACATGCCTTACACACAGGATTCATTGTGCCCTGGGTCAGTTACCTCATGTCCCAATCTCTACAATCCCTTCTACAATTCACCTCATCTTACTATTTGGGTATTTTTGACTTATGTCTTGTGTAGCATAGAATTCATACCTCATCATAGTGGTATCTACATGTATGTGTTTTATTGCATCAGTGTAGATTACATTTAACCCTTCTAGTGCCTATGAACATTTTAAGGTATGGTTACGCATGGGCATTATAGGTTGGAACCTGCTTTGGGGAGGATCCACTTACGTGACTTTTGTAATTTGTACTTGTTGCACACCACCACATCATTTTATACCCTCCGAGTACTTCATTGTCAAATCTATTCTTTCCTTTATCATCATTTTATCAAATGTTCCTTAAAACCATTACATATCCTTTTATGTGTCACCTAAACAAATCAGGTCCAACATTAAACTTGTAGGGAAACTTCCTTGAAAAAAATTTCTAACTCTAAAATCACACTAAGCAAAGAATTAAATATTTATTAAAGGAAATGAGTAAGATATGAAATCATTGAACTTATTTCAATAACATTACTAATAATTGATCTTTGTGTGATTATAGATGACCCCTAAAAGAGGACAACAAGGAGGACCTTTTCAAGGTGCAATTGAATAGCTTGGGAGAGGTAGAGGCTAAGGATCTCATGTAGAACATGTAAAGAAGGAGGCATAATCATTTAGCATCCATCACGGAACTCCTGTTACTACACAATCTATCCAAGAAAAAGGAGGAGAGGTTAGGGCCTGAGCCTATGAAGAGGAATGACAGTAATTTTTGACATGGCATGTCAAGGCCAATCAAGTGTTCCCATAGCTGCCGTGTCCATGG
The DNA here is from genome assembly GCA_015680685.1 of Gnetum montanum. Lineage (NCBI taxonomy): Eukaryota > Viridiplantae > Streptophyta > Gnetopsida > Gnetales > Gnetaceae > Gnetum > Gnetum montanum. The sequence continues at coordinate 28,926 of MNCI01015167.1, forward strand.
AAACTGCTAGCTCCATCAAAAATTGGAACATTAGCATGAACGGCTCATAATCCACGGATAGAATAGGAGAAACATCAGGCACTTCTTCAATGGTATCAATCTCAGAAGCCTAGAGCGCAGAACAAAGGAAAGGCACCCATGGAGGAGCTACCACCACTGGGAACCCCATGAGTTCCACAAGTTTTGTCTTTTGTGTGTGTCCAAATTTTGTTTAATTCTTCACTATGACATAAATAAATTCCTAGTCAGTCAATAATCCCATACCTATCCACTGTGTAATCAATTGAACTTGTTCCTCACTTTCTTTGACTCAAGGACGAGTTGTTATTCAGTCGTGGGGATATGACGATTCATGGTCTATTAGATCCTATTATTGAACCCATATTATCGGACCCCTATTATCAAACCCCTGATATCAGGTACAAGATACCAGGTCTGATGGGTCCCACTATCGAACCCCCGTTATTAGGTATGCAATATCACGACCTCACAAGCAATATCAGGTGCATCATATCGTGGTTCCTATGTGGGCCTATAAACACACATGTAGGCACACGGGAAGAGGTAGTTAGAAATTAGTTCTTAGTTAGTTAGTTTTTCATTCATTTGTTAGTTCTTCTCAACCCTTTCTCCCAGTGCATGCCTACAGTGTGATTATTGTAATTGTTTGACATCCTTTATTCAAGTGTGACGTACTAGGACATGCACATGACTAGAAATAAAGATTGAGATTACTTCATCATTGTAGCATTCACTTAGTTTACTTACTTAATTATTATCATTATTAAACATGGAATGAGTATGACTTAATCACGAGCATCTACATGTGACTACTTGGTATCCCAGGAGTGTACTCGAGCCATGCACTTGGTAATCCTAGTGGTATTTGTGCATGAGGCCTAAGATGTGTACGGATGATTAAGGAATGGATGCTCATCGTACTTAGGCTAATTTAGAATCTCTCTCCCTACCTCCTATTAGCTTAACTCTCTCTCCCTTTTCCTCCTAGTTTAATTAAAGTTATTTTCCATTGCCTTCAGGAGTAGCATTAGTTTAGGAACATATCATACACCTCACTCTCAAATAAACCATATGTGACAAATCCAATACTAGTCCAGGTGGGAAGATAGTGAACTGCGATCAACGAGTAACTATCTAGATACCACAACTAGCCCATCTGTGGAGTTCAACCGGATCATGCATGAAACACTCATATTCGTATGGTTGAGTGTAGGGGTACCTTGCCACTCATCACTTAGGAATCTCCAACTCTTCCCAATTAGTATCATCATTTTCATTATTAGAGAGTTGGTGATAAACTTGCTCTAGTTCATCCATGCCTACGACATAAGTGCATGTTAGTTTCAAAATCAAGAATCAACCATTGGGTTTCCTCTTATTTTGTGGCTATTTCATGTAGACACCTTTGAATATTTGCTTCATGTTCACACTACTTACATGGGAAAATAGATGCTCATTTCACAAATTAGAGTTTCTACACACAATTGCATCCTATATCGTTGTACGCAATGCATGGAACTTGTTTCTTCTCAATATTTCCAAATGCATTTTCCTTATATATCACTAGGAAAAGATCTCTGATGTCCAATTCTTGCATCAATAGTGCTTATCCATGCCCTTCCAATAATGATTGGGAAGTTCTCCTTACAATTCTCAACCTTGATTACAAGGAAATTGACAGGATAAGACCACCCATAGATAGTGGTCACAATGTCTTCTACTAGTTCCAATGGAATAATAATGGATTGGATATTTCTCTTCTTAAGAGGCAGAGATTCCAGGCAATATATATCTAATGAGAAATCAAGTTCACATCAANGATTCCAGGCAATATATATCTAATGAGAAATAAAGTTCACATCAAAACCTAAATCAAGAAGAGTTTTACATGGTTCATTTCCAGCAATTTGCAAATAAATAAGAGGACTCCCATGAATAGCTAATTTCCTAGGAAGGTTACTAGCCCAAATAAAATTAGATATGACATAACTGAGCATAAAAGTATGGATTTTAGGTAGCATTTAGTTTGAATGGTTTCCAATGGGATAGTTTGTAGAGGATGAGGTAGGAGTAGGATGACTAGCTGCTTGAGTTTGTGAGGGCTTCATAGGGTTGTTGGGTTAGAAAAATGGTCTTTTGTGAGCATGAGGTTTTGAACCACTTGGTTGATTAACTGATTTTAGATTGATGGCCCTAGTAGCATTGTGTTGTTATGGCTAGGTTGGAAGTTCACCTTGCATGGATGAAGTAGGTGGTAGCTATGTCAAGGGTGGAGGAATAGGTGTAGGAATGTGGTATCCCTCCTAAAATGTGGAAAATAAGTTCTATAGTATTTAGAAGGATAGTAGTGATGTTGGAAACGAGAAATATGATTGGAAGAGTCACAAGGAGACAAGGTTTGCTAAACCTAATACTCATATGGATCTGATTGTCTGTAAGGATATTGCTACCTTGGCAGTGGCAGCACCCATGACTGTGGTTGCTACCACTATTGATACTACTCGTATGGTTGTGGTGGAGTTCCACTTGGATAATATTGTTATTGTTGATGGAACTACCTAGTATTTCCTTAAGGATAAGGTAATCTTCTAGGTATTTATTTTTTTGCTAATTGTGGATCCAAAGCATACATCCCAGACTCCTATAAGTGTGACATAATGGGGAAACACCCCTTAGAATCTTCATATTAGGAGTGGTTGGACCCACCATCATTATCTGATTCAATTTTTGCAACTTCCTCTACAGTAGCAATCTTGCCCTTACCCCTTTGATTGACACGTTCAACTTCATTTCACCTCCTACAGTCACAATCACTATGTTCTTTGGACTCTTCAAAAATTTTTGAAATATCTTGATATCTACTATCCATAGAGTTCCAAAACTAATCTACCTTAGCCAAAATTTTAGAGGTAAATTTTTGAATTGGCAAGGTTTTTCTAGTAGACCACCTCATCAATTAGTGATTCCTCTTCACTGTCACAAAATCAAACCTCCCTCTTGCAAATGGAAGGATCTCAATTGCATTCTTTTGTACTTTCATGTTTCCTCAACTCTTGTTCTTCTTTTGCTACCTGCTCGATCAACCTTTGGATCTAATGACCTCTTAATTCTTATAGTATTCCTTGGGTGTAGATCCCAAGAGCTCTTCTTATTTCAGAGCAAAGCCCATCTATGATGTGGTGAAGTTTCTCTTTCTAAGAATAACCATGGCTAGGGCATCAACGTAATAAGGAATAATATATACCCATGGCAACATCTAGGGACTCATGTGTTTCTCAAATTGAACATTTGGAAGTACGTTTAATAATTACCATTGAATAGTTCAAGCATTATACTCCATCTACAGATTGATTCTGGCTCCAAGGATTGGTACAAGCTTTCTGCTTCTTTGATGAGTTTCCTGGGAAATAACTTAAGTTTTCGCCAGACATTTTCTATGTTTTGTAAGGCATAGACATCGTGAAAAGCCTAAAGATGATTTTGTGGATCAAAGCGATATCCCCCTTCAAACTTGGAGATGTTGTTTATATCCATTCANTATGTGGTGAAGTTTCTCTTTCTAAGAATAACCATGGCTAGGGCATCAACGAAATAAGGAATAATATATACCCATGGCAACATCTAGGGACTCATGTGTTTCTTTCTTTTAACCTTGCATCTACCTACTCAAATTGAACATTTGGAAGTACGTTTAATAATTACCATTGAATAGTTCAAGCATTATACTCCATCTACAGATTGATTCTGGCTCCAAGGATTGGTACAAGCTTTTTGCTTCTTTGATGAGTTTCCTGGGAAATAACTTAAGTTTTTGCCAGACATTTTCTATGTTTTGTAAGGCATAGACATCGTGAAAAGCCTAAAGATGATTTTGTGGATCAGAGCGATATCCCCCTTCAAACTTGGAGATGTTGTTTATATCCATTCACTTGATCCTACTATCTTTCACATGCCTTGTCAAAATTCTCACTACCTCTATGATGTTTAGCATGCTTCAAGTGGTAAGAAAAGGCTCATCATAACCATGACCTTAGTTCCTACAATGTCCTCTAATACCCCTTCTCTCATGGTTATAGGCCTCTATTGAATGCCCACACCCCAGATCTTAACTTGCTCAACCATCCGTACAATCATCTTAGTCCTGTTGGTCAGCTCCATCACGATCGTGTCCCCTATGATTGCATTTGAAACTAGAAGAGGAAGAAGATGATGATGAAGGTGAAGAGGAAGGAGAACTAGCATCATCATGGTGCCTGCAACTCCCTCTTCAGTGTTCATGTCCATAATCATGATCACACTGCTTACTCGCATCCTTGCCATGACTCCCCTCTTTGGATCCCCCTTTGTCATGGGATCTATTCTTGATAAAACCAAGATTATGTATCATGGATTGCAAGTCTTGGTTTTTACCTCGTTCACCAAAGTCAAAGAGAGGAGTCTCTTTGTATGAAAAACTCCTAGAGAAGGGTTCTCCACCATCTTTTTGGTATCTCAAAAATGAGAATCATTGGACCACTTCCCCTTCGTCAACTCATAACTCTACTCTAGCTATCAATTCCTTAGATGTTGTGAATTAGTGGGGTGATAATCCTTGGCGTCACTATCCTGCACAACATATTCAACATGAAGTCCTTGGATGCCAAACCACATAAGAGTTTAGTGAAGCATCACAGAAATGGATTGATCAGACAATAACATAATGCTACCCTCCATACCTCCCCACTGCAGTTGTTCATCCTAGTGTAGGATGAAGGTGAAATTGAATACATACTCATCAGGATGAGCATATACCACTCTATATTGGTAGGGCACCTATTGATTTACTCCATCAAACTTGGGCGGAGAATCACTCCTATGAGAAGAAAACATCTTATATTACAAGACAAGAAATGCAGCATGCTTTCTTATAATTATTATAGTTATTTTGATGTATGATATGACTTTAGGGTTCATTGCAACGATGTTAAATAATTTTTCACTAAGTCCTAGATAGCACACGTAACAAACTAAAGATCCCTAGTAATAGAACCAATGATGAGTGGCAAGTGTATCCTATGCCCAACCATACAAATTACAAGTGTTCACGTGCAATTTGGTAGAATTCCGCAAACCTTAAGTTCCTAAGTACGTTGGTTCTAGGAAGTGAAATCTAATCATGATGATTGTTGTCTTTCCAACTATACTTGTGAAGCTTAGTTGTATGGCTAAGTGTAATTGGGGTACATGATTTTTATTATTTTATATTTTATTCACCTACGATTGATAACAAGTTGAAACTCAATTTATTAAACAATTTAACTAATCTGATTGCTAATTAATAACTAACTATCCTCACATAAGCATCTTGTCCCACTTTCTATACACAACCTGAATGCATACAACACTGCTAGGTTACCAAGTGTTAAGCGCTACTAGGATTACCAAGCATTGTATGTTATGCTTAAAGCATTATACTTATGTGTTGAATCTATTTAGCTTAATTAGTTAATTAATTAAAGTCTTACTTATCTTAATTAATCATGTAATTAATAAAAATGATAAATGCAGAAATAAATCATTAATCTATTCCAAGTGTTGCAAGGTTTAATCAAAAGAATTGTCTTTATTGCCATTCACGCTGGTGTGCTCAAGTACATCAGTTCTTGAATAAAGATCTATACACTTTCTGACTCCTACTATGGGCACTGAGAAAAATATTCTAACTTTCAAATGACAAAATTGCAAGAGCTCTACTACAACTATGACAAGACATTCCCATAAACATGGTGGGTGAGCATGTATTTATAGACAAAAACAGACACTACATCGATGGGGCCACATCAACGCATCAAATCATGCATCGATGGGGCCTAATCAATGAGGCCTAGTCAACATAGCCAATCCATGTTTCATCAATAACCAAGGAAAACTTGGCTATTGCATGAGGTAGTAAGTTGGAAACATTGTACATGATGATAGTAAAGAAACATACAGTGGTAGTTGCTAACTATGGTATTGATTTGATCTTATGGCACTGAAGACTCAGGCACATGAATGAAAAAGGTATCAAGTTATTAGCTTCAAAGGGGAGGTTACCAAATTTGAAGTCTATTGATGTTAGCTTGTGTGAAGATTATGTCTATGGAAAGCAAAAAAGGGTTACTTTCTCAAAGACATAGAGGACATCAAAGACTGAAAAGCTTGAATTGATGCATTCAGATGTATGGGGGCCAGCTCTAGAAAATTCTCCCAAAGGCTCAAGCTATTATGTCATCCTCATTGATGATTCCACCAAAAAGGCATGGGTTTATTTTCTCAAACATAAATTTGATGTGTTTCCTACATTTAAAAGGCAAAAAGCTAAAGTAGAAAATCAAACTGGTTTGAAGATCAAATGTCTGAGGTTAGATAATGGAAAAGAATATGATAGCAAAGAATTCAAGAATTTCTGTTTAGAAAATGGGATCAAGATGATCAAGGTAGTTCCAAAAATTCTAAAGAAAAATGGTGTCATTGGTTAGATGAGCAGAACCTTAAATGAAAGAGCTAAGGGCATCCTAATCCACTTTGGGCTACCAAAGCAATTTTGGGTAGATGCACTTAACACAATAGCCTACCTCATTAATTAGGGTCCTTTAGTTCCATTGGGGTTTAGAATACTAAAGGAGGTATGGACTGGGAAGGAGGAGAATATTTCATATTTGAGAATTTTTGGGTGTGTCTCATATGTGCATGTTGATTTAAATGATAGAAATAAGCTTGGTCCTAAAGCAAGAATGTAGTTTTTCATTGGTTATGAATAAAAAGATCATAAGGCATAAGGATGTTACCTTTAATGTAAATGTGATGTTTAAGGACAAGATTGACATAGAATCAAAGTGTGCAAGGGAATAGACAAAAGAACATGACAAGATTGAGTTGGGGGAAATTTCAGAAAATGATGTGGCTAGAAGGGTGCAAGCTAGTCCTAAAAATGGAAGTGCAGAAGCAAAACCAGTTACCCCTGAGCCTTCATTAAGAAGATTAGATAGAGTGATCAGACATCCACAATGGTATTCTCCTTCTTTACATTATTTACTTTTGACTAATGATGGGGAATCAAAGCATTTTGATGAAGCAATGTAGGTGAAAGATTCAGTCAAGTAGGAGTTGGCCATGAAAGATGAGATGAACTTCCTTGAGAAGAATGAAACATGGACATTGACTGAGTTTTCAAAGGAAAAGAAAACCTTATAAAATAAGTGTGTGTATAAGGTCAAAGATGAGCATGATGGTAGTAAGATATACAAGGCCAGATTAGTAGTTAAGGGCTTTCAACAAAAGAAAGGGATTGACTACAATGAGATATTCTCTCCTGTAGTTAAGTTGACTACTATCAAATTGGTGTGGAGTATTATGGCTATAGAAAATCTACACTTGGAATAGTTAGATGTGAAGACTGCGTTCCTACATGGTGACCTTGGAGAAGACATTTACATGGCACAACCAGAAGGCTTCCAAGTTCTAGGGAAGGAAAATCTGGTGTGTAAATTGAAGAAAAGTTTGTATGGGTTAAAGCAGGCCCCTAGGCAATGGTATAAAAAGTTCGATGGGTTCCTATGTGAAAATGGCTTTGTTAGAAGCAAGATGGATCACTGATGTTATTTCAAGAATTTTGATGATTATTATATCATATTGTTGTTATATGTTGATGATATGCTAATTATAGGGTCTAGTATGAAGGAGATCAATAGGTTGAAGCAACAATTAATAGAAAAATTTAAGATGAGAGACTTGGGGCCAACTAAGCAAATACTTGGGATGAGAATATCCAAAGATATATTAGAGGGATTTCTGAAGCTATCTCAAGAAAAGTACATAGAAAAGTTGCTGAGCATGTTTAGTCTTCAAGATGCTAAGATTGGAAATACTCCTATGGAAAGCCATTTTCATCTCTCCAAGGAGCAATTAACAAAGAAAGATGAGGAGAGAAAATACATGGCTAGAGTACCTTATGCTTCAGTAGTTGAAAGCTTGATGTATGCTATGGTGTGTACAAGGTCAAACATAGCTCATGTAGTGGGAGTTGTTAGTAGGTATATGGCAGATCTAGGAAGGGAGCATTGGGAAGTTGTGAAGTGGATTTTTAGATACTTGAAAGGCATGGAAAGTATAGCACTTTGTTTTTAAGAAGAATGATGTTACTTTACAGGGGTTCTCATATGCTGATTTAGGTGGAGACTTGGACAATAAAAGGAGTACAACAAGTTATGTCTAGACTTTGGGTGGTACTGCTATTAGTTGGATGTCTAGACTTTAGAAAGTGTTCCTCTCTCAATCACAGAAGCAAAATATATGGCTATTTCATAAGCTAGTAAAGAAATAATTTGGTTGAAGAATTTTCTGAAAGAGTTGGGCAAGACACAAGACAACAATGCACTTTACAGTGATAGTGAAGTGCCATTCATCTTGCTAAAAATCTAGCATTCCATGCAAGATCAAAGCATATTCATTTTAGGTGTCACCACATTTGTGGATTGATAAGCGATGGTGTATTATTATTAAAGAAGATTCTTAGATCAAAGAACCCATAAGACATGATGACCAAAGTTGTTTTCATGGATAAACTGATGCTGTGAACTACTTCAGTTGGCCTCCAAGGTTAATGATGAGGAGAAACCACACTAGGTGACCATTTTTTTTATGGGGCAACAAAGTTACAATGTTTCGTCAGTGGATTCTAAAAATTAGCCTCCAAGTGGGAGATTGTTAGGAATGAAGTATGATTTTTTCCCTTCATTTTTGGAAAGCTAAAATTTCTAGCTATTAATTTGGAAGGCTAAAATTTGGAAAGCTAAATATACTAGTTATTAATTTGGAAGGAAAGCTAGAAAATTTAGGTATTTATGTTTGGAAAGTTAAAAATCCNAGGCGGATCCTTTCTTTTCAAAACTATTCAAGAGTATCATCTTGTAACACAACTTTATGTTAAGGTAGGATAGAAAATTGATACATGAATAAGTTGCCATTTTCGTTTGTCAAACCCTTTGTTTTCCAACTTGTTGATTGTTTATACAAGCTTTTTTTTCTTCTTGGTTTATGAACTAATAATTGACAGTGCTTTGATATGGCTAAGTTGTAATGGTGTACATATAAATCCTTATTTCTATCTAGGAAAAAATCATGGGTTAAATTAAAATTTGGTTAACATCATGTTCAAGGAACATTAAGTTTTATAAAGAAAATATGAAAGAAACTATGAAATAAAGATACTTAGTATAATGTAAGAGACTTATTTAGTAATAAAAATTTTTAAGTGACAATGGCATTAAAACTTCAAGGCTGTAGCTTTCTAACAATGCACTTTNTTATATTTGTAAAAAAAAGATTAACCAAGAATGTTAGATTTAGAAAACTAGCCTTTGGTAAGGTAGACCTTTCGTAAAAATACCTATTCTAAATTTTATTTTAAAGGTACTAATGTGTAAATAATATATTTTAAAAAATATTTAGATCTCATTTATATAAATACTTACAAGTGGGGGAAGTGTATCAAAGAAAAATACTAGAATGTTTCAAGGCTTTGTATGCTTTCAAAAATATGTACAAAAATTTAGAACTTTGGTTTTGGGAGGTCAAAAAACAAATTTTTCATACTATCACTTATCATATTGCATTGTATGGATGTGCTATTTGGGGACTTGGACTTAGTGGAAGACTTTGGAAAGATATTGAAAAAGTGTAAAAAAGACATTTCTGTTCAATGTGTTAAGGGTGAAGATGCAAATACCTTACTAAATGTTATCATGTGAATATGATTAATTACCTTTAGAAGCATGAGCCTTCTACCAAGTCATTGTATACACTCATAGCTTGCATATTTTAAGGCAAGACAAATTCTCTAAAGTGGTCCTTGAGGATTCATGAAACCATGGTTGGTGTTTTCAAGGAATGCAATAGTTGAGAAAATGAAATACTCCTTGGGAGGAAATGTAGCAAAATTCCAAGCATATTCACCAATTGGTTAAGCAAAATGTTTTAACATTATTGTATTACGAGATAAAATTAGATTTAGAATTAAGTTTTGGAGTACCATCAGCAAGCTTCACTTAAGTTTGCATTATCTTAGAATTGAAAGTGGAAGATGGATCCAACTCTTTGGAGAATAGTGCAATTGTAGGTTATGTGATTCAGAACCTCTTCATCATGAGTTGCATGTG
>MNCI01015168.1:0-25947 GCA_015680685.1 Gnetum montanum
TATGCTATCCATAAGAATGAACCATCTATTGTTACAAGAACTAGCTAACCAATTGATGCTTATTCTTATGAAAAATGGGAGTAATCTAATTGCCTTTGTGTCATGTCCATAAAGATCAAGATCTTGGTTGGTATGGATGGTTCATTGGAATACGATGAAAATTTGTAAGCTTTGATAAAGGAAATTGATGAACAATTTGAGTCATAAAACAAGGCTTTCGCTAGCATGTTAATAATGGAATTTTCATCCATGAAGCTGACCAAAATCTCTGGTGTGCGTGAGTACATCATGCAAATGAGGGATATAGCAACTTAGCTAGAAACACTTGAGGTTGAGATGTCAAAGTCTTTCCTTGTGCACTACATCTTGAACACACTCCCATAGTAGTACAAATCCTTTATGATTTCTTATAACATACATAGAGAGAAATGGTCAATCAATGAACTAATGAACATGTGTGTACAAGAAGACGGTAGACTTGCCATGGAAGTTGGAGAGAGTGTGCATATGGATATAGAAGAAAAGAATAAGGGGTAAACCAAAAATAAATGGAAGGGAAAACTACCTACACAAGCTGATATTATGAAGAAATCTAGATGCTTTTTCTACAAGAAGAAAAGGCATATAAAGAATGATCATCCTGAATATCAGAAATGGCTTTAAAAGAAAGGTAATCATTTATCACTTGTTTTATTTGAATATAATATGGTTGACATTACCCATATCACATGGTGGATTGACTTCAATCCTACAATCCATGTTAGTAATTCTGTGTAGCGGGTACAAACATAAGGAGGCCAATGAGAAGTGAGTTATACATCTATTCAAGCAACAAGATGTGCTCACATGTGATGGTAGTCAAAACATGTAAATAAGTTTTAAGTAGTGGTTTTTTTTAGAGTTGGAAAAGACATTTTATATTCCAAGTGTTTTGAGGAATTTAATTTCTATTTCAAGGCTTGTATCATTAGAATCTTTCTTTCAAATTTTTTAGACATTGTATTTTGTTTATATTATAAATTTGAACTTATTGGAAATGGTACATTAGTGGATGGTCTTTTCAAAATTAGTTTACAAAATGAAAATTTTTATATTTCTATGCATGTTCATGATAGTGCTAGTGTTAAGAGATTTTTTATGAATGAAGAATCCTCTATGTTATGGCATCATATATTAGGACGTATCTCTATTGAGAGAATAAAGATATTAGTAGTTGATGGAGTACATAGTACCCTATATTTTACTAACTTTGACACTTGTGTGGACTACATAAAGGTAAAGGAAACCAATATTTCAAAGAAAGATGCCAAGAGATGTTTAGATATATTAGAGATCATACATAAAAATATTTGTACTCGAAATATGGAAGCATATGATGAAAGGTATTTCATTACTTTTATCAATGAATATTCATGGTATATGTATCTCTACCCAATTCATAACAAGAATAAACCTTTAGATGCCTTTAAGATGCTTAAGGCTAAAGTAGAGAAATAGTGTGGTAAGAAAATAAAGATAGTGAGGTATGATAGATGTGGTGAATACTATGGTGGATTTACTGATGATGGACAAGTGCCTAGTCCATTTGAGAAGTTTCTTCAAGAGCATGGAATTGCTTCATAGTACACTATGCCTAATTCTCTAGACCAATATGGTGTGGAAGAAAGAAGGAACCAAACATTATTGGACATGATGTGGAGTATTCTTAGCAACTCTAAGCTTCCTAAGTCCTTGTGGGATAAATCTCTCATGATAGCTATGTATATATTAAATCAAGTTCCAACCAAGGTTGTCCCAAAGACACCATTTGAATTATGGAAAGGTTAGAAATTGAGTTTGCAACATATATGCATTTGGGGATGCTTGTTTGAAGGAAGAGTCTAATCCATAAGAAAAGAAACTAGACCCAAGGACCACAAATTGGTATTTCATTGGATATGCTGAATGATCTAAGGAATACATATTTTATTGTGCATCACATACTACTAGGTTTGTGGAATCAATGAATGCTAAAATTATTGAAAATGACTTGATTAGTGAGAGTAATTGGTCCTAGAACACTATTCTAGAGAAAGATCATGCAGGTTCCCAACCCTCTACTTCAAGTAAAAGACTAATTATTGTACACAACACACCTAGAGCATAAACACATGATGAACAACAACCAATCATTGAAGTCCCATATATTGCTAATCAAGAAGTAGTAGATCCATCTAAACAATAGATACCAAAACCTATTCAACATCATACTCCTCATGAAAATGATGAACCAACATTAAGAAGATCTAGTAGAGTAAGGTGATCAATGATTCCTAGTGACTATATACTATATCTACAAGAGTCTAACTATAACATAGAAGCCAAAATTGATCCTAAAATGTTTTCATAAGCCATGAGTTGTAAGGAATTTGACTTGTGAAATGATGCTATGAAAGATGAGACAAACTCTATGTCATTTAATGAACTTTAGGATCTTGGCAAGTTTCCTAATGGTGTAAAAATCATTAGATGCAAATGGATCTTCAAGACAAACAAAGATTCATTAGGCAACATTAATAGATATAAGGAAAGACTTTTTGCTAAAGGGTTCACTTAGAGAGGGAATAGATTACATGGAGATCTTTTCTCCTATATCTAAGAAGGACTTCCTTTATGTGATTATTGCATTGGTTGTCAATTTTGATTTTGAATTACATCAAATGGATGTAAAAATGGCATTCCTTAATGGTGATCCAGAGGAAAAGGTTTCTATGACATAACTTGAAGTATTTTCCTCTAGTGGTGGTCAACAATTAGTATGCAAGCTTAAGAAATCCATATATAGATTGAAATTGGCCTCATGTTGATGGTATTTAAAAATCTGTGATGTCATCACTTCATTTGATTTTGAAGAGAACATAATGGATCAATGTATATACCAAAAGGTTAGTTGGAGCAAAATGTTTTTCTTTTTCCTATATGTAGATGATATACTTCTTGTGACTAATGATAATGGATTTCTATACAAGGTGAAGCAATTTCTCTTTAAGAAATTTGACATGAAGGATATGGGTGAGGCATCTCATGTCATTGACATTAAGATACATACAGAAATATCTAGATGTATTTTGGGACTATCATAGAAAACCTATATTAATAAATTTTGAGAGGTTTTGGATGAAAGATTATTTACTGACTATAGCACCCATTGTGAAGGGTGACAAGTTCACTTTGAACCAATGCACTAGGAATGATTTAGAGAAAGGAAAAATGAGAAACTTTACATATGCCTCAGCTATTGGAATCCTAATGTATGATTAGGTCTACATAAGCTGTAACATTGCATTGCATTTATTGTGAAAATGTTGGATAAATATCAAAGTAATCTAGGCATTGATCACTAGAGGACTACAAAGAAGGTGATGAGGTATCTTCAATCTATAATAGATTACATTATTATGTATAGATGAATTGACAATCTAGAGGTGATTGGCTACTCTGATTTAGACTTTGTTGGCTATGTTCATTCAAGGAAATCAAGATCTATTTATGTTTTTATACTAGCTGGAGGAGTTGTGTCCTAGAGGAGTGGAGAGCAAACCTTGGTTGCAACTTCCACAATGGAGGCATAGTATGTTTCTTATTTTGAGGATACTTCACATGTTTTATGGTTGAAGAGTTTCATGTTAGACCTTAGAATTAAAGATTCTATATCTAGGCCATTAAGAATGTTTTGTGACAATTCAGCTGCTATCTTTATGTCTAAGAATAATAAGAGTAGCAATTGAAGTAAATACATTAACATAAAGTACTTAATCATAAGGGAAAATATTAAGAAAAAGAAAGTGGTCATTGAGCATATAAACATTGAATTGATGATAGTCAAAAGGAATGCGACTAAATTCATTTAAGGATCATGTAGTTGGAATGGGACTTGATCCCATAATGTAATTTGTATGTACAATTTTATAGTCTTAATGAAACTCTTATTTAGTTGTGATGTTTTCTTATATGTAGTTCGTGCATATAGTTATTAGAGAAAATTCATATATGGCTAGACCTAGAATGAACATTGGGCTTACTCATAAAGTTTAGTTACCATATAAAGAATTAAATTTAAGAGATAATACATTGTAATACATAGAGGATAATACTTACATTCAGAGGAACTATTTCCATGATTCATATATTCATATCTTGAAATTTTGGTTTAATAGATATTAATTTAAATATGGAGACCAAATAGGAGAATGTAATCATTTATGAGACAACCAAAGGTTTGTAATGGTTCCATAAATGTGACCGTTACCAGAAAACCAATGGTTTGTAATGGTTCCACACAAGTGACCATTACAGGAAAATCAATAGTTTGTAATGATTACCACAAGAGTGATCACATTTTTTCCATTTAAACTAAAACTTTGGTAACTAATAATTTTCTAGGCTATAAAATGTTCTTGCTAGGAGAATAAAGGCACTAGAAGAAATCATGGCAATGTTATAGTTTTGGTCCCTATGACAAATGCTCATAGTCTGCATACACCATCATTGTAGAGTGTTAGTGTGATAGAAGAATCAAAACACTTACCACAACAAGTTTACATACATGAATCAATGGTTGATGGTTATTTTTGATTTATTTCAGCATCTTTGATTCCTTGTGCATTTAGGTTATTGTGCTACCTAGCCAATGTTTTCTACATAATCTTTTCCAACACCTAGAGCTTTACGACATCACCTACAACAAGAGAATTGCTACAAAAGGAAAGAACTGCTACTACTAGTTGTTGTTATATCATCAACAAAAATCTATGCTCCATCAATAGATTTTGATATGTGCTCGTGGTGCCCTCTTTTGTAAGCATAAGTGTATGCTAGATTTGTACGAACTCTTATTCATGAGATTATGTACTTTTTCTTTTATTCTTCAGCTACTCTTTTCTTAGACAACACTAAATCTATTTATTAGCCCAACAATTCTAAATTATGTCTATTTATTTATCTTCTTTTTAATTTTTGATTCACCAACATGTAGTTCCTCTATTTCTAATTTTCAATGCATAATGTCTTCCCTATGTAGATGTTTCCTACACTTGACTTGGTATATTTTTAATGTCTGAAAGACTATATTTGCACCTAGATCATTAATGATATTCATGTTTTCTTGTAAGTCCTTGGTAAGTACTATCATGCCGTACTTGGTGAAAATGTTCTAAAAATATTTTCATTCAGGATATTTTTTAATTCATCTTTGATTATTCTTGAAACTATTTTTATAAGGTTCATCTTTGATTAATGATGCTTTTGTGTTTTCTTGTATATGATTAGATATTCATAATATGACTTGATTATTTTATGGATTTACTATAATAATTCTCTAAATATGTTTTTTAAAGATTTAAAATTTTTGTTATCTTCTTTTATGCAACATCTAAATTTCACTTTATGTAAAGGATGTCTCTATGCTACCTATGCTAGATTGTAAACATACTTAATATGTGCTTAGACTATGAGGATCATTCCAAATATTTTCATGTTTTATCTAGGAAATTTCAAGGTTACAGAACCCGTTTTGCATTTAATGTTGATGAAGATTTTTGTGTGATGAATACTTGGTGTTGAAATCTACCAAAAATGCCTTGATTACTTCTGTGATTTGCTCAAATTTTGAGATCCAATTTGAAAGTATTTTAAAAACTACTCAAGAATGTTTTATTCCTTTGATGATCTACATGTATATTTCATTTTCGTTTCATTAAAGCATATAGATCACAGCTTTATGCTTTAGGTGCTAAATATTTAATCTTTCAAGAATGATTTTGAAGTGTATTTTGTTGCATTGGTATAAATATTTATTAAAATTACTTAAATTTTGTATTCTAATTTTTTATAAACTCTAGTTAAACCATATCTTACTGCAACAATCTAGCTACACCATTTTTCTTTAAGTTTCTTGTTTGTAGTAGCTATGACATATATTATTTATCTTGACTTAACAACACTTTTCTCTATCCCCTTGGTAGTTCCTAAAATGTCAAGCAACAAAAGAATCTCATTTCTAGAAACAAAGACCTAAAGGATTCATAGGTGGGTACATGAACACAACTACAATGTAGTTAATGAGTTAAACATAATTTATTTCCATTCTTTTTCATTTTTATTCATTAAATTTCATCTTCTTTTTTTCATTTATGGAAAATAGATTTTACTTTTATGATTACATAGTTCAAAAATGTTTCCCTTCACCTTATGTCCTATATATATTATTTATCTTGCCCCCTTGACATTATGACCTATATGTAATTTTTTACCATCAACACCCATGTGATGGGGCTAGGACCAAATAAAATTTTATTAATGGACCTCTGAGCCGAAATCATGTGACTAGTAAACATCTTCATAAGAGTGTTCTAGCATAGTACTTCTGAAATCTTACTAGTATCTTAACATACGTTCCAAAATCTTGTAAGAGAATAAAAAACTTATCCTATGCTATGTTTGAGTTGCATAGGTAAGAGGTTTATTTGCTAAGAAGAACATTATTTGAGTAGCTAATCTCCACTTTAGGACACAGACATCTCATTTTCCAAAATCGCATATTATTGTTTTTGGATTCTTTTGAATTATTGTAGACATATTCTCAGGTCTCTCTCTAAGTTCTCCTCGCCTAGTATAATTCAAAAAAAAGTTCTTTTTATCCTTTACATTATTCCATAGGGTTTTCAAAATTATTTGCTTCATGAGACTTAAAACATGCTTATGATTTACTTCCTACTCATAGTAATTTTTATTTGTGTTCATGTTAATCACTAAACATGCATTAGTATCCTTTTCTCAAGTCAAAATTATTACTTCATGAGATTAAAATCACTAAAGAAAGAAGAAAACTTGATGCAACACAAGATACCAAATCTTTCTTTAATAGTTTTAGGCTAAACAAAATGGATTCTTGATTTCCTAAAAGTTAAAAGCCAACTAATATTGATATTATTAACTAGAATTGGCTGATTAGCAAATTAAGTTTAGATGCTTTACATAGATATAGTGTTGTGTTATTTCAAAACATACAAACTTTTAGTAGGGATGGAGTTTTTAAGGTAGAAAGAACTAAAGAAATGAAAATATCCTAACAACATTTAAAAATCAATTTAATAATAAAAGAAGTAACTTTCCTTCTTGAGAGTGAAGATAGTCTTATCAAAGATGAAAAATGAAAAAGTAGGTAGATCAAATAATAATTCTATTAAATCTTGAAAAGCACTGGGATATATAGGAGTTTCATGACTAATATAATTATTTAACAAAAATTTTGTACAATCGATGCATGCTCAACATTTTGAGAAAAAACATTATTGTATCCATCTTCAAAAATAAAGGGGTGTAAAACACTTGTCGTAGAGACTCTAGAGGGATCAAGCTAATGAGCCATATTATGAAGCTTTTGGAGAAAGTCATAGAGTAGGATCTTAAACTTGAATCAATAGTATTAAAATATCAATTTGGATTTATACTAGTAAGATCTAATATAGAGACTATTTTCTTGATATGAGAATTGATGGGGAAATTCATTAAACATAAAAAATTTACATATGATCTTCATTGACTTGGAAAAAGCATATGATAGAGTGCCTAGAGATATTATTTGGTGCACCTTACATAGGAAAACCATCCCTAATAAATATATTAAATTAATTCAAGGAATGTATGAAGGAGCTACTATTAAATTAGAATATCTTATGGAACAACAACTAATTTTCCAATCATGGTAGGTTTACATCAAGGGTCAAAGCTTAGCCTATATTTATTTGCCATTACTATGGATGCATTAATAAAGCAAAGACAAGATGACATCCCTAAGTGTAGGCTAGTTGCAGATGATATTTTGTTGGTGTATACAGGTTAAGAAAATATTGTTTATAAAATGGAGAATTGTATACATGGTCTAGAAACAAAAGGTTTAAACATTATTAGAAGTTAGAAATAATATATGGAATGCAATTTTAATAACAACACAAGAAATGATCAAATAGAAATGACAATTGAAGGACAGAAAGCTCCTGGCTCACTCAAAATAGTTCTACTACTTGGGATCAATCCTACAATCAAATGGTGAAATTGATAAAGAAATAAGAAATAGATTTTAGATATGATGATCAAAATAGGGACAATTTAGTGGTGTTCTATGTGGTAAAAGAATACCAATAAAATTGAAGGGTAAATTTTAGAGGACAACATTCATGCCTACTATCTTATATGATGCTAAATATTGAATAGTAGAAAAAAAGGCATGAACAACAAATCAATGTGATAGAAATGCAAATTCTTATATGGTTGTTGAATATTACTGAAAGAGATAAACTACATAATATAGACATTAAGAAAAAACTTGGAGAAACTTCTATTTTAGATAAGCTACAAGAATGATAGCTTAGATTGATTTGGACATGTGTAAAGAGGATCATACATTGAGCCTATAAGAAAAGATTGGCACATCACTATTCTAGAGAAGCCATCAAAAGAAAATAAAAAAAAAGTTATGGGAAAGTCCAATTGAAGATAATTTGAAAACACTAAAAATAAACAAAGATCTATCTTTTCATAGATGTGAATGATGAAAATGAACTTATGTAACTGACCACATTTTATCATCATAAGGCCAAGATGATGATGATGATGAAGCAAACACACCTCCACCACCCTCCATGTCCCAAAGGCTAGTTCTTATGAGTTAGCAATTCACGATGCTTACAAGTTGTTAGTCCATGGAGTCCAAGGTGTATTATGGTTTAATGATCTTCTACTAACAAACCTTAGTAAGTGTGAGGTATTTATTGTTGTTAATTGGTTGTCAAGAGAAGAAGATGGATTAGATCCTATATGAAAGGCTTTTTACCTTCAATTTTTTAATAGTTAAGATCTAAATATTCAAACTCAGAGAATGGATAATAAAGTTATGTTTAGTAGATACCAAGATATTTAAGATACTGGGGAAGATAGTCCATAATTATGTTGTTATTTTGATGAATGATCCAAGAAGTATTAAGTTAGTGAAGGTACTTATGATAAATATTTCCTTAGATGTATCTAAATGTAGGTTTCTTAGGCTAGCTTCAAATAAAGGTATTGAATTTGACATTACCTTGAAGCTTGATGCTAAAAATATCTCTAAGTATCTACATTGGATGTCCCCTATGAAGTTACCAAAATTGATGATTAAAATTCTAGGGATTCATAAGAAACATTTGGTTTAACCTAGTTTTTATTTGTGCCACCAATACTCCTATGATCTCATTTCTCAAGAAGCATTTTGAAACCTTATTTTCTTGTACCCCTACGGATATCTCATCATTTGAGGCTACTACACTTAATTATCCTAGCCTAATAATTTATATTATGTTGCAAAGTTGCAAAGCTGATCTTCCTTAGGATGAGCTTCAAGAGGCTTGTTTTAAATTGAGTCCTAGGAAGACCCCTTATTATGATGGATTCCTTGTTGAATTTTTTCAAAATCATTATGATCTAGTGGAAAATGGTCCCTTCCAAGTCATTAGAGAGTCTATCCTTATTAGTTTCCTAGGGCCCAATTTAAATCAAGGGATTATTCATCACCTTCCAAAGTCTAGGAATCCTACTTATATCTCTAGTTGGTGCCCCATCACTCTTCTTAATGTGGTGTATAAATTTTGGGTGACGTGCTTAGCCTTACATCTAAAGAAAATTATTTGCCATAATATATCTCCCTATCAAATAGGCTTTGTTCTTGATAGATATATTTTAAATAATATGATTATTGTATGGGAAGGTATTTAGTAGGAGGAGGATGATGATCAAGATATTTTCCTAATGAAGCTTGATTATGCAAAGGATTATGATAACATAAAGTGGGACTTTATTTTGTAGACCATGACTAAAATTGGCTTTAAACCTATGTTCTTACATGTGGTGAAATGTTTATTATCAAATGCTACCATAAGAATAGCTACAACCTTTGGTATCACCTCTTCCTTTTATATCCATAAGTTAGTATGGTAAGGATGTCCTCTTGCCCCTTACCTATTCATCATCGCAAGTAACTTTCTCTATCATCAGTTAAACTATGATATGCATCAATGTGTTTCATCAATAGGCCCCCATTGACATGGCTTCATCGATGGGCCCCCATGAATGAGGTCGTGTTTACGTGGTGTTGCCCCATCAACAAGAGTACATCGACATAGCATTTTCTACATTGATGGGGCTTCTTTGACATAGCCCTAGCAAAAAAACTATAAATACAAGGTCCTAGTCATGTTTATGGAGAATAAGATTCATAGGAATAGGAGAGCTTTTGTAGTTTGTATATTTGAAAGTTAGAGTATTTTTCTTGAGTGCCTGTAGCAAGAGTCATTAAGTGTACAAATATTTATTTGAACACTATTGTACCTAAACCATACTAGTATGTATGGTAATAAAGAAGAGTTTCTTGATAAACCTTATAACATTCTAGATAGTTTAAATGCTTTATTTATGCATTTATTGTATTTATTAACTATTTAATTAATTAAACTAAATTAAGCTAAATTAAACTTTAATTAATTAAGCTAAATAGATTAAGTACATGAGTATGACCTCTTTGAGTGAAAACACATATTTGCTTGGTAATCCTAGTAATGCTATTGCTCGATGCACCCAGTAGCATAGCACTTGGTAACCCAACAATGGATACATGGGTTCAAGATATGTATTAAAAGTAGGAGTAGATGCTTATGTTAGGACTAGTTAGAGACTAGTTAGTTAGTTAAATTAAATTAGTCATTAAATTATTCTATCTCTCTCTATTCAAGAACCAAAGCAATAAACACAAAAATGATAAAAATCATATACCTCAATTACACTTAACCATACCATTATGCTTCATGAGTGTAATCGAGAAGACAATGAACAACTTTAGGGCAAGGTTTATTTCCTAAAAGACTAGTGTGCTATAGACTAGAGAGTTCACAGAATTTGACTAGATCCCACATGAATGCTTTGTGATTCATATGGTTAGGTGTAGGGGTACTTGCAATTTCTCATAAATGGCACCATTGCTAGGGACTTTGTTTGTTGAAATGTGCACTATCTAGGGTTGGTGAACATTATTAATATTGTTGGATGAACCCAAGGTCAACATCACTCTCACATGACCTATAATTGCAAAAGCACATTGATTATTTTATTTGTTGCAAAATGTCTTCTCCCATATGCATGAAGATGTTAAGTTTTGATCCCACAAGAGTGCAAAGTGGTATATACTCATCCAAATGAGTATGTACCTAACTTCACCTTCATCCTACATCAAGATGAGTAACTGCAATGGCATGATATGGAGTGCAACATCATAATGCCCCCTGATCAATCTATGCCTTAAATGCTATTTCAAATCCTTAAGAAGTTAGGCATCCTAAATCTTCAAGAAGAATACATTGTGAATGGTTATGACACTTGTGAGTACCATATCACTGAAACACAATGTAGGAGAGATTGATACTAGGAGAAGCACCACAAGTTTATGAAGAGGAAGCACTTCAGTAATCCTTTGTTCCTACTAAACCAAGACAATAATGTGGATCCTCCACCTAGGGGATTCAAAAATGAAGATTCTTCACTCTTTGTTATTGGTGATGAGGGTGTGACCCTGAACTTGTGATTCACTATTCATAAACCAAGTTAAAAAAAAGTGATAGTCAAGGCAAGGGCTTAGGCATACATCACAATTGTAAGGGATCTAAGCATAATGGTTGTAATGAGAAAAGAGGTAGTTGTGGATACCATGGTGGTGGTGGTGGTCCATCTTTCTCCTCATCCTCTTCATTTTCTAGTTTTGATAGAAGCTATTGGAGAAATAATCATGATGAAGGTGATTAGTGGGATAACAATGATTGTAGAGCCTACCAAGAACGAAGGGGTGACAAACCATCATCAGCATCATCAACATAATAATGATGATGAACCTTTATTAGCAACTCGAAGCATGCTTAACATCACAAAGGTAGTTAAGATTGCAACTAGGCATGTGAAAGATAGTCAGATCAAGTGCTTAGATATGAACAATGTTCCAAGATTTAAGGGGGGATATAACTCTGATTTGCAGACATGTTTTCAAGTTTTCCATGATTCTTGTTCCTTACAAAACATTGAAAATAATTGGAAAAAACTCAAAATCTTCCTCAAGACACTTATCAAGAAAGCTAAAAGATGGTATTGGTCCTTGGAATTGGAATCCATTCATAGATGGAGTACCATGTTAGAACTATTTAATGACAAATACAAAACGTACTCCAGAGTGTCTTATCTAAGAAGGAAAATCCAAGGCTAGAAATATGGAATACATGAACCCTTGGATGCCACCATGGGTAGATAATATTCTCTTTTAAATTAATTCCCTAGCCATAGAGGGAACAACTCCACCACATTTTAGATGGGCTCAGAGTAGAAACTAGAAGAACTCTTGGGTTTTATGCCCAAGAGAGATTGTCTAAACTAAGAGCTCATTAGATAAAAAGGCTAATAAAACAAGTTGCAAAAGAAGAAGGTGAATTTTGAAAAAGGAAATGTGTAGAATAGCATAATAGAGATCCTTCCATAATGAAACGGGAGGTCCGATATTGTGATGAGGAATCACCACTTAATGAAGTGATGAACAAGGAAACCTTGTTCATCCAAAAATATATTTTTAATATTTTGGAAAAGATTAAAAAACTATAAAAATTTTTGGATTTAAAATTCCAAACTACTATGAAGATTATGGAGAAATCCAAAGAGAAAAAAAGCGATCATAACCATAGGAGGTAGAAAGAAGCTGAACGTGCCTACCAGAGACGTAAGGCCAAAGATGTTACAATTGAAGAAGTTGTGGAGATAGACTTTGATGATGACATTGATTGTGATATTTGTTAATATGAATATCCTAAGGGATGTTGCCATGTGGTGTCACACTTACAAGAGTCTAGGGTGTACACATTGAATCCTTGATTAGCATGTAGCCAAGCATCCAGACGATTTCCTTATCCTCAAGGTAATCTAAGGCAGTTCCACCAACAACAATAAGCTTACTATCCAAGTGAAGCTCCATCACAACCATATGAATAATATCCATAGTGGCACCAACCATAGTCATGGGGAATTCTATTCCCAAGACAGTAGTATCCTTAAAGGAAACTAGATCCATATTGCTACTATGTTTAGCAACCCATCTTTCCAAGAAGTTCTACTAGCCATGCATCATTCCAAAATCATTATTACACTCTAGAGTACCATAAAACTCATTCACCATCTACTTGATGTGAGAACCCATATTCATACCATCCTTCACATTCGTCTACATACATCCCTCCATCCTCAACCCAGTTACCTTCTACTCCATCTAGGCAAGGTGAAACTTCATCATATCCACAACAACAAAATTTTATGAGGGATGTACATTCACAATTTGCCTTCCAACCAAGTGGTTCAAATAATCAATCAAGAAAATGACCATTTTTCTGATCCAACAATCCTTCCAAGCCCTCATAACCTAATGTAGTTGGTCATCCTGTATCTCCAACACCCTCATCCTCTACATCAAACACATTTGAGTATCCTTCAAACCAAGTTCCACCTCAGATCTACACTGTAATTCTAACTCATGTTGTTTCTAATTGGATCAAGGATAGAAATCTTTCTATGAAAAGATCTAACCTAGGAAGTCCTCTCATTTACTTACAAATTTTTGGACATGAGCCATGCAAAGATCTTCTTAATTTTGGTTTCAGTCTCAATCTCATCTCCCATGACATGTACAAGGCCTACAACCTACCACCTCTCAAGAAGAGTAACATCTCTTTAGAATTGACAAACCAATCAATCACTATCCCTTTGAGGTTACTGGAGGACATTGCAATCACAATTAGTCAATGATCCCATCCTACCAATTTTCTAATGAACAAGGTTAAAAATTGTAAAGGTGACTTCCCTATCATTATGGAAAGGGCTTGGTTAAGCGTAGTGCATGCACATATGGGTATGAGGAACCTCTCCTTGAAATTTTCTTAGGAAAATGAATCTGAACATTTAGAGAAGAAGTACATTCCATGCATTACATACAATGATAATAGGTACAATTACATGTAGAAAATCTAATGCATCAAAAATACATTCATTAAATCATGTAGTTAGTGTGCACATGAAATAGATATCCAAAGGTGCCTGTA
Organism: Gnetum montanum; assembly: GCA_015680685.1. Taxonomy (NCBI): domain Eukaryota; kingdom Viridiplantae; phylum Streptophyta; class Gnetopsida; order Gnetales; family Gnetaceae; genus Gnetum; species Gnetum montanum. Next base: position 14,190 of record MNCI01015168.1, read on the forward strand.
TGTAGTAGCCACAAATAAGAGGGCATGTAGTGGCTAATAGCTAACTTTGATAGTAGCACACTATGAATGGAACCTACTAAGAGCTTAATGTCAAAAGCATGGATAAAATTAAGAAAGTTCATTGCTAACTCTCTAATGAAGAAGATGATGATACATGTTGGGGAGAGTTGGAAATCCTAAAAATTTCAAGTAGGAGCCCATAGAGTTAAAAAATCTACTAGCTAGCATGGAATACACATTTTTAAACAATGGTAAGCTATTCATAATTAATGCAATCCTTGATCCTAAATAAAAAGATAAGTTGTTGCAGGTCATCAATAAGTGACCAACAACCTTTGCTTGGTAATATCCTGAACTAATAGGAATTGATCCAAGGATATGCCAGCATCACATCTACATTGACCCAACCATGAGGCCAAGAAGGTAGACATAAGGGTGGCTAAACCCCAAATCGAAATAGATCATCAAGAAGAAAATAAAATTACTCCTCAAGGTAGGGTTCATCTACCAAATCATGGATAGTGAGTGGGTTAGCCCACTCATAATTGTACCAAAGAAATATGGTAAGTGGTGGGTTTTCATTGAATTTAGGCTATATGGTAACATTTAAAGATCATTTCCCATTACCATTTGTAGATTAAGTGTTGGACACCATATCCATGCATTGCTATTATATCTTCTTGGATGATTAAAGTGGCTATAACTAAATCTAAATTACACCAGAAGATCAGGACAAGAAAACATTCACAAGTCCTTGGGAAACTTTTGGATATTGTAAAATACCATTTGATCTATGCAATGCCCCTGCAACATTTTAATACTTAGTCCTTAGTAATTCTTAGTAGCAAATTGGTAGTAGGGTAGAAGTATTTATAGATGACTTCTCTACCTATGGGGATATGTTTGAGTAGGTACTAAAAGGATGTGTTAAAAAAAACCTTAGGCTCAATTAGTAGAAGAGCCATTTAATGGTCCAAGAAGGCATAGTATTGGGGCATTGAATTTCATCAGAAGGGATTTAGGTAGACCAAGAAAAGATAAGGGTCATCCAATGAATCACAAGTAAACCAGAGATAGTTAAATATGTTAGATCATTCCTTGGACACATTGGCTACTATCTTCATAGAAAATTTCTCTAGGATTATAAAACCATTGGTCAAGCTTACAAAGAAAGATGCTCCATTTATTTGGACCAAAGATTGTGAACATGCATTTCAACTATTGAAAGAAAAACTTGTGGAAACTACAATTCTATGGGCACTAGACTAGTCCAATCGATTTCACATAATGATAGATGTGCTAATTATGCTTTGGGGGTAGTGCTTATGCAATTGGATGATAAAAAATGTCCATATTACATCCACTCTATGAGTTGAAGCATTGTGGGTGTATAACTAAATTACACCACAACTAAGAAAGAATTAATGGAAATGATGTATAATCTCAAAAATTTTAGGCACTATGTGCTTGGTTATAAAGTATTCATGCACAAAAATCATAGTTCCATACAAATCTTGATGAACAAGCCAATAGTGAGCCCTCATATCATATGGTGGCTTGTGATTCTGCAAGAATTTGTTCTCACAATGGTAGATTAGAAAGAAACCAAGAATGTGGTCACTGACCATATCTCTTAATTATGATGGGATAACAAAGAGGTGTAGAGCCCACTTTCTAATCAATTTTCAAATGAACTTCTCCTTATAGGAGCAATAAATGGACAAATGCCTACAGAAATAACATGATGTTATGGCATTCTCACTTACCTTCTCACTCAAGAGATGCTACAAGATCTAAACTTTAGGAAGAAATAACAGTTTCTTCATTGGGAAAAGTACTTTATGAAAATCAATAAACACCTTTACAAGGTGTGTAACAATGGCTTGGTTCGCTGGTGTCTAAAACACCAGTAATTTCAGGCTCCCGGGTCTTGACTATAGATTTGTCTAAGAGTCAAAACTAAGTGTTGAGATTATGCTCCCATGCTAGGACTACACTCCAGAGTGTATTTAGCATAGTTAACACTAATATTCAAGATTTGTAAAATTTTTCTAAGTGTTAACAATAGCTACAAATGTTCCATATGTCTTGACTATGCTCTTCCTATTGGGACTACACTCCAGAGCGTAGTTAGCATAGTTAACCTTGGAATGAAAAATTTTGCAAATTTTCCTAAGTGTCAAGCTAGAGGCTACTAAGCATGGTTGGGATGGAAAAGAAATTTAGCAAAATTTCTAACTTTTTTCACTACACTCCCTGCTATGATATAGAGTGTAGCTAGCGTAGTCTACAAGAGGACATCAATTTTGCAAGATTTTCCAAAGTGTTTAATCTACGCTTTCCTACTAGGACTATGCTTCAAAACATAGTTAGTGTAGTCTATGTTGTACCAAACATTTATGGAAATTTTTTCTACCTGTTTGACTACACTCTAGAGTGTAGTCAATGTAGTCTATTGAAACTACCTCCAAAAGCCTCCAGAACTTAGCACTAGCTTGCATCTTAACTCCAACATTACTTTGGCAAGCAAGATCAACAAGTTTTGTCTCTTCTGCACCCCCCATTTATCTCAAATTGTAGCTATGCTTAACACCACTCAAGATAGTGGGTAGTGTAGTCTCTAGAACTACACTATTTTATATTACTTTCAAGTACATTGTAGTCTATTTGGCACTTACACATGTAGTCACAGTAGCATAGTCACAGTTTGGTAATCTCACAAGGTTCATTGGAGCACACTTGCAAAACACCATTTTCCTTCAATGGGAGCATATTTGGGGCTAGAATACTTCTAACCACCCCTCTTCCATGTGGTTCTTGATGTATGACTCATGCTAGTCCTAGCCCTATAAATACCCCAACATTCCACATTCTAGGAAGTGGCAAAACTAAATCAAGGTGGACATTTTGGCATTTTTGGGTGGCATATTGAAGTGATCACTTGGTACTTTTGGCATTTTGAAAAACTTAGAACACACTTATCATCTTGGGTAAGAACCATTACACACCACCATAGCACCATTGTATACCACCTAGTGCATTGTACACCATCGTAGCTGGTAGGGCACCATAATAACCAACTTAGTAGGCTTAGACCTCACGACGAATGTTAGTTCTTCATAGCTAGAAATCCTGAGACTATAACTATGCTACCTACTATTCCTATTTGTACACCATGTACCTCCTAAGATTTCTTTGTAGTTAACTATGCTTCACATCCCCTTCACCCCCCCCCCCCCGCTCTCCTCCTCCTTGATTGGAACAATGTCACTTTCTCTCTTGCTCACATTCTATGCATTTTTTCACATTCTCTTTTGCATTTTATCATTCTACTGACATTTTTGATTGTTTAAGCATATACTTGCACATTTTCAACCTCATTTTTACATCTAAAACCTCTACTCACACCCGTGGGCACCACACACATCACAAAACATCATGTAAACCTCCTTAATGCTTGTTTCATCGTAACACTCATAAGTCCTAGTTTAATTAACAAGACCATTCTACTCACCCTACCTCCATTCCTAGTAGGCCCTCATGTGGAAGTGAGGTCAAGGTTGTATGATCATGAACCTCTTGGAGTATCGTTCCAACCTCTAACGTTTTTTATCACTATAGTTTTCTGGAGCTAGAAGGAGGGCCTTTGCTATTTCCTTCTTTGGTCATCCCTCGGCTATTTCCTTGCATGTTCCCTTCACCTTGTGTGGAGTACTTTCCATCATCAATTTTCCTAGAATCCCACTTAGCAACACTAGAGTGTTTACACTTAGTCAAATTTTGGACACTCAAGAGAGTCTAGCTAGCTCCAATGTAGTGATTGTAGTTAGCTCTAAGCACACTTCGAGAGTTAGTCATTTTTTAGTGCATTTACACTTAGTTATTTTTCTTTGCATTTTATACTTAGTTATTTTTTCCACATCTTTTATACGTAGCCATTTTTTAGTAGTCTAATACTTAGCCATTTTTTCCATAGTTTTGCACTTTGCCATTTTTCTCTTATTGTTTACATTAGCAACCTTTTTCATTTCTCATTGCACCATGAATCCTAAGAAACCTTCCACTTCTAGTTCAAGCATGGTAGTTGTCCTGCTCATTCATTAGGAGATCTTGATTGACCTTCCAAGGGCTAGGGGTTCTATCCTAGCATAGATTCAATCTTTCACATAGCACAACCTACCTCCTAAGCTCATGGTGCTCAATGATGAGTAATACAACTTCATTTGCATAAAACTCTAGGCAGGTTTTCCCTTAGACCACCAAGAAATGGATGTCCAATGTAGTTATGAGTTCATCCATAATAACAGGATGGAATGGTTGTGTTTCGATTTTAACTTTATCTTGCTCATGAAAGGCTACTAGTGGATGCTTGAAAACCTCATCCACAACATGAGCCATGAGGTAGGGATGGACTACAACAAGCCCCTCCAAGAGAAGCTGAATGCGTTTAAGGATCAATCCAAGCATGATGACTTATTCCATATCTCATTCTAGTATATAGCATCCACTTTTGTTCCTTCACAGTCCTACAACTTGGTGTCACCACCTAGGTCAATGCCTATGATGGCAACTCACCAAACTAGCAAACACACTAGGATGTTTCTTTGCCTTTTAGCTTACCCTTTAGCATGCCCTTAACTATCCCTTCATAGTTTGCACAACCTTCATGATATGTCTAGCCTATTCGACCCATTCAACCTATTCAAATCATCCAATCTTCTATAGTAGTAACCATTGTACCTATGCAATCCTATGTACACACCATGTACATTTCTTCCCTGCCTCACACAAATCAGGCATTGTTTATCCTACCTATCATGTTGAATTCCTTGACAATGACCGAAACCACAAATCCATGGTGGGGCCTAGGCATTGTGCCCATGGCAAAAACCACAAAATAGGAATCTCATGTGGTCACATAACCTAGATTCAGATTTTAGACCATCCAACAACCACAATAGGTAGCACAAACCATGTAGCATGCCACAATCATACCTAGCTTGGATCAAGCATTCTAGCTAATCCAAAGCCTTACCAAAGAGGTCAAGCAACTCAAGGCCAGCTCCTCTAAAACTATACATGTAATAGACTTCTACCAAGATGATCCAATCAATCCTATAGTTCCATCATTAGCACTATCCACTATGGGCATTCAAGTCCCCTTCACTAAATACAATGGTGAAGGGGACCTGAATGCCCATATGATAACCTTCCAATTAGAATGCCTCATACTATGGGCATGGTAAAATACCATCATCCTCATGTTCACCATGTCTCTAACTAGAAAGGCACTAGATTGGTATTGTGCACTCTCCAAGGCCTCCATCACTTCTTTGGAGGAATTACCTACCCAATTGATCACTCACTTTAAGTACAACTTGAAGCCTAAGGCAATCCTAGATTAGCTAAGGAAAGTGAAGTAGGATCACTTAGAGCCCCTAGAAAAATTCATTCCTTGATGGAGCACATCACTCAATGAGATTTGTGAGTCCATCATGGAAACTCACTTGTTAGCCATCTTCAAAGGTGTAGTAAATGACTCCATTAAGTCGAAATTCTACTACCTTGTCCTAGAATCCCTAAGCCAAGAATTTTCTTAAAGAAGAGCATTCAAGATGTGGTGAAATCCAATAAGGATCTAACCTATGTGGCCTACCAAAACTTGCATCCAAAGTAGGAGAAAGATAAGGACAATATCAAACAGTCAACTTCAACCATCACAATGATGGCCAATGAGGCTAAGCCAACCAACGCCAACTGAATGGCCAAGCCACCTAAGGATTTACCCAAAAAAAACAAGGTGGATAGCTCTAGTGTACTAGAAAACAACTAGCCTACATTGTCAATGGTCATGGAACCAACTACCACAAGGCCTAACTTTGAGTGCAAGGATCATTCGAAGTATACAACATTGCCCATTAAGTGGTCAAAGCTCTTAGACCAACTACTTCATGTTGGATGCATCTAGTACAAGTAGATGTCCAACGATTCTCAAAAGTAGCATGACAAATATTAGGAGCTCCTTAGGAATCCTTTGTCTACATTGCCTAATGAGCCTTAAGTCCCTAAGCACTTCAGGGTGGACCGGTTTTGCCAATATCACTAATTGCAAGGTCATGATACAAACTTTTGCATGACATTGCAAGATGATATACAATGCATGATTGACAAAGGTGAGTTGGTCCTTGATGAAACCAACTTAATGTACTCCTAGAACTAATCAATGAGGGTTTACAAGAACCCTCTCAGTGCAATCGGTGTAGGGTACACCATCAATGCTATCAACATTGATGATGACTTAGAACTAGCATAGGAATCATTCATGGTTTGTGTGTCCTCTAGTAACACTAGGGCTTCCTTGACATCAACCACTTGAAGAACCCATTTTGTCATTAGAGCACCACCCTAGGCATTCATAAAACCCTTTGTGATCAGGGCCGCATAGCAAATTATAGCAACAACAGCTCAAAAATCCTTCATCATAAGGATGCTATAACATGAAGACTCCCTACCTATTGGGAGTCTGGTGATGGGTAATGTGTTAGCCTCTACTTTCCCAAGATCCCATCATATAGCCACCAGCAATAGGCAATCAAGATGGCAAACCAGGAGGCCGAATGAGTGCCCCATCAATTGAATGCTTAGGTAGCACCAAGGGTAAAGGGCACTAGGCCCACCAAACCCTATCCCCTTTTCTTCCATCACAATGGTCAAATGAATTGAGGATGTTGCTATAATAAGCAACCAACAAAAAAACACTAAGGATCCAAAGCAAACAAGACAAGCAAGGCCCAAATCCCTTTCATGAGAGATCTATCTCTTGGGCTGCATGGAGGAGATGAAGGCCACCAACAACAAAATAGTAGATAGTGGAAGAGATTTCCTTGATGCATTGGCCTAGTTCAAGTAGGATTTAAAATAGAAAAATACAATGTTAAGCCTGTACAACCTGATAATGACTTCCTTCACCCACTGTGAAGCATTAGTGCACATGTTGACCTCCATTTCTATCACAGAGGACATCCCAATAGATGAGCAATCCATCCACATAGTGATGTTGCCTCCTCCCTTGCAGGAATTGAGTTCAACACCACTAGCATTTCATGATGAGATGATCAATGTGGACTATGAGAAGGGTTAATTCATTACTATATTGATGCTCATCATCATCCACATGAAAGAATGCAAGATTTGCAAGGTGCATGTTGATGATGGGGCAGCAACCAATGTCATCTTGTACACAGGTATTGAAAAGATTGATATGGCTAATCACATTAAACCAAAAAAGAAAACATGGTTGAAATCCTTTAATGGGTTGTGTATTGTCATAAGGGGAACTATCATGATAGCCTTCGTGGCAAGTGAGCAATTCCCTAACACTGTTAAATTCATAGTGATCGAGGAGATAACAAGTTTCAACCTAATCTTGGGTAGGCCTTGGTTAGCTCAACTATGCGCTATCTCCTTCCTAATCCATCAAGAAATCCACCTTCCATATGACGTTGGAGAGGTTATCATACATGGTAACAACATAACCCCTCTGACTATTGGCAACATTGACACTGAATAGGGGTTAGAGGTGGAGTCCCCCGATGACACATCTACTGTAGAGGATGAAGGTAAACAATGCAAACCATACTAACTAGAAGAGCTAACAAGAGTTCTTAATCCTCCAAGATATGCTTTTTTGGCAGAATTACCCTTTGACATAGCTAAAGAATGTCAGGGCAATATCACATTATACTTTCTAGGCCCTATGTGTCTCCTAACCCACACTGGGTTAGGAAACAACTGTGAGACTATGGCATCCCCTTGGTCCAATAGGCACTAGGTCCCTATTTGTCCCACTTATGCACACTTTGCCTATTTGCATTTTATGTTAGCTTAGCTATCCACATATTTTGCTTCTTTATGTATTTATTTCCTCTATTTATGCATTTTTGCTAATTTTATGTTTTCGCTTCATTACTTTTAAGCTATTTATTTACACATAAAAAACTTCAAAATACATAAAAATCATAAAATGAAAAACTAAAACATCATAAAATGAAAAAAGTGATGAAAATATGTGGCCCACGATGGCCTTAAACTAGCATCCTATGGTCCAAAAAAACCTTAAAGTACTACGCGGCCCACCATGGCCTGAAACTGACAATCTCATTTATGTTGCATGGCCCAAGATGGTCTTAAACTAACACATGGCCTACCATGGCTATAAATTGGCATCATGTGGCCTACCATGGCCTAAAAATAGAAACACTTTTCCTTTTAACATATGGGCTAAAATGGCCTTAAACTATCACTGTGGCTCAAAATGACCTAAAACTATCAAAATGTTATGTACATGCATGGTCCGAAATGGCCCAAAACTAGTAATTGTTATAGCCTAATCACATAAAATCATCACATCATTAACATTAAACACATAGCAAATAAATACAAAAGTCTACTCATCATACACTCTATGTAGCAAAAATCCACTTCATCTCATAACACCAGGATCACCCACATTACACAACAAAATACACAAAATACAAAATTCCTAATGATGGGCCTACATCAAGATCTAATTAATGAGTGGTACTAGGTGGGGGTGGAGTCTCCTCTTCTTCTACCATGTTGCTAGGGCCTACACAATTTCTTGGTGCCTATCAACAAGAACAATAGTAAAACATAAAACTATAAACAAATGTACAATATTCAAAAGGAAAAAGCATAAAAAGAAACATAAAGATCTAACTTGAGAGGGTCCCATATCAATCATGTCTAGAGGTATGCTATTAAGGCCCTCTTCCAAGTGTTAAAGGATCTTAGCCTCTAATAGCCACATCTAGTCCTCCTAGCTAAAGTTAACACCCACAAGGGTCTTGTCTTCATTCATGACAATCCATGTAGGTAGCTTCATAGAAAAGGTGACAGACGAAGCCTCCCATAAGGGCATAGTAATCTCCCACTCCGAGGAGCCACTAACCATTGTGTGGGAAGCGGATATATTAAAGGTCCAACTTCCACCAATCACCTCAACAAATATCTCTAGGAGATGGACCTTGATAAACTCTTCCTTGAGTTGTTGTAGATATTCATCTCACTCACACTTATAATAATATTTGTGGTCATTTTGTGTCTTCCCCCACTTGGACACCTGAGTACTAAAACTTTTCCACTCTTGGATCTCCCAAACAGGTGGTTCTATTTGTATCCTCTACTTGATGATCTCCTAGGTGGCCTTNAGTGGTTCTATTTGTATCCTCTACTTGATGATCTCCTAGGTGGCCTTATTCTGTCCCCAGATTGTCGAACAGTATTTGGCATAATTAATCTTCGTGGTCCACCAGGTACTATCCCCCTATGCCCAAGGTAACAAGAAATCATATCAAGACTAAAGGTCCTCAATCTTCATATGCTAGCTTGCCACTATCTGTTGAAGCTTGTGCATGCATTTCCACAAGTGCTCGTTCAAGCACCTATGGCTCCATAATGCTTTTGCACTAGCAAAACTACCTCATACATACAATCAGGTACTTGCTCCACTTTAGGAGGTTACACAGGGATGACATCCATCTTAGCCATTTGATTTAGATCCTATTGAAGCTTAGAACCTATTAGCATGCAATAAGAAAATCAACATTAGCCATAGGCTAAACATAAAATTAGTAAAGTAATGGAAGAGAAACAAGAACATTCATACATGTTGTATGTCTCCACCATGTCCTCTACAATGCCTTCCATGAAGAAAAATTTTTCTGGTGTCTCCACCCATGGCCTCATGGGATAGGTAGGCACGGGTGATGGATCATTGGTAGGAACATCCAAGGCTATAACCCAACATGGTACAATGCACCAAGCAACCACTAAACAACCAAACATGCAAGATCGAAGGAGAAAAAAACATATGGCAATTTAAAGCACTTACCAAGTAAGCCCTCAGCTATGAGTGCAAAGGGATCTCCTAGCTACACACCATCAAAGAGGCTAATAAAATCATCCTTGTTAGGGTGGAACAACCCATCTACATCAAACTACTAGAAGGTCTCTTAGGCTTCATGCAACTCTTCTCAGGGTGTTCCCTCCTTCTCAATGTGAGGAGAGGCTATCTCTACTGCTACCACCACCACTACTTTGGTATCCCTCTCACATATTTCACAAACATAGCATAATAACAATACCAAAACATAATAAGAAAACATAAAATTTATAAACTAATGCATCTACACAAGTGCTAACTTGTAACATTTATGCATAAAGTAGATATCTTAAGGTAGATCTTCTTGATGCCCACCTATTCAATTGTAGGGGAAACCTTCTCTATTGGGCATGGCCTCTTGATCTTTACCTTAGATGGCCCCACCATTTCTATGATATAACAATTGGCCTTGTTCACATCCCTAATAATACTCAGGGGACACTCACCCACACTGTCACAGGAATAATGTGACCATAACGTCCCTAGATGACCTTTGGTTGTAACTAAGTATGACTCATTGATCTCCTCTGGGGGGTCCTACATGTGAGTGGTTGTGAATAGGTGCCTAATCAAAGGCTTGGATAACTGCTTACAATCTCACACCACCCAATGCCTATGATCTAAGACCACTAGGAACTCTACAAACCTTCATAGATATGTTGTGAAGAATGTCAAGTGTAATACCTCACCTAAAGGTTGTAGTGAAGTCTAGTGATCTCTACTTGTAGTCATGTAGTTAGGAAGGATGTACAATTGAATCTCATGCTCTCCTTCAATACCTCTCTCATCACCTATGCCTACTCCACCCCAAGGATTTTTCCCTGGAAGAGCAACCTTGAAGAGACATGAACACAAAAAATAGGGTAGAACTCTCAAACCTCAGGCACATACATGTCTATAACCATAATGCATTTGTGATATTTGGTGATTCTCTACCACTCCTCGATCTCTCCTTTGCGATCCATTGCACTACTAGCCTGGTCAATGACCAATGGGCAATCAGAGAGAATAGCAAAGAAAGCATCATTGAGGTCCAAGACTACCNCAGAGAATAGCAAAGAAAGCATCATTGAGGTCCAAGACTACCCTCACTTCATACATGCGAGTGATGAAGCAACGAGTATAGTTACCAAAGGAGTCAATAATGGTAACCATTTTTACCATCAAAATGCTTAGGCTAGGGGCTAAGGAAAGGTCCATCAATATAGCATGGATGAGCTAAGTGGTCAACACCTCTAAGGCCTAATGGCATAACCAATGCTATGCCCCCCTCACATCATCATACTTCATGATGAGGTTGGCCTTGCTGTAGCCTATGGTGACTATTGTCATCTCTCCTGAAGTAACTATAGCTATAACATAGGCAACAAAATTGATAGCCTCAAGTAGGAGCAAATCACCGAGTGCATGTGAGCAACCAGAAAGGCTAAACAAATAAACACTTATGTGGAACAAATGATGTATGAGATGGAGGGGGTGGTAAAATTGGCTCCTCAAAATTGGGCACACCACTAGCCCATCTCTCATCAAGCCAATCATAAGTCTTGCACTGCTCAAACACCTTTGGGTATTATGTGGAGTAATTCTTTAGATCAACTCCAGCCTCCTAAAAGTTTTGACTAGATGAGAATACCTCTAGGATGGAGTGGGTCAAGGTAAGAGCCCTTGGCTTGTCATGAAGCCCCTAATCATCAAATTTGAATCTGTTATTAAGCATGAGCAATTATCAATTAGCAAATCTAACATTAAAAAATGCAAAATTATAGGATCACTTATCCTCTAATGTAATATACC